>CM041033.1:15614463-15891108 GCA_023078785.2 Hyles euphorbiae
TCAATATGTGGTTTATTTACACCTTCGATAAGGCTTTACCCGCTCGAAGTATGACCACATCCTGCTAATAAATTGGCTCGCGATATAAACGTTGCTATCGCTACATCTACTACACAAGCACGCGTCGCTCCATTCGCGCCGGACTCAGTGCGAACACTACAATTCCGATTTGTTTATATTTTTTGCATCAATTAGCATTATGATTAAATTATTCGCAGTGTTGGTTTTATCTGCCGTTTTTGTTCAAGGTAAGGGTGTTATTTTTATATTTCCAATATACGCTTTAGCTATATTTAAGTGATGCAGCTTTATTAATCTCGAATTTGATTGCATTTTATGTGAATTCAATTTGGAATATTCGAGATATCAATATTTTTACGATGTACGGCTTGACTTCAGTGGTATTAATATTTTTATGGCTATGATGCAATTCGTGGTATTTCACGAATTTCCTGCTATTTCGTGATAATATTACCTATTGGATACATCCGTATTAATTTGTGGGACTATGCTGATATTTGTGTAAAAATATTTATAAGAGATTCAATACTTTGCTCCATGAATATATTTTGGAGCTATCAATTGATAGCCCTTGTACAATTGAAAAATGATAAAATATACAGACTTTGGTTTACTATGATTATGGCCAAAACGATGGTACTCGTAGACCAGTCGCTCTAAGCCTTGTAAGGTTCCTAGGCTCTAATAACGAACCCAGCCTAAATACGTTAAACTATCATGAACCTTCCTATCAGCTAATATTTTTGCTTTCAATTTAGCATATTATTGATTCGCGTATGACGAGCGCGTGTTCGAAATTCTTTGCGTGCGTATTATTAACTTGTCTACTAAAACCAGTATTTTAACATTTTGTATACATTATTTGAGTTTCTGAAATGGGAAATAAATAAATTAATCGGTCTTGATGCGTTATGGGTGACCTTCTGATGGTAGTATAAATATGTTTGGATTTACGATTACTCGTGTATAAGAATATTTTGTACAAGAATCACATTTCGATGTATGTATACATACATACATACATAAACTCACGCCTTTTCCCCAGAAGGGGTAGGCAGAGGTGCCAGGACATCCACATTTCGCCTTTTATGTTTCGTCCCACGATGTGATAGGTGGCAAGCATATCGTCTTACTTTTAGATGTTTATTTATTTAGTTAGCTTCTTATACATAGATAGTATAAAGGCGGACTTAATGTCAGATGCATTTTCTGCCAACCTTTGGGTGGTGCAGAAAGAAAACATGGTAGGCGCATAAAAAAGAGTTAAGGTAAAATCATGAAAAAATAACTAATACGTTTATTTGTATTGTACGGAAGGTGCAATGTTTTTAATCTCTGATAAATTGTATAGATACTTTGGTATTTTTGTAAACAAAATGTGTTCATTATCTGTGTGACCTTGTGTTCACCATAGCAACGGATCGATATGATATTTCGCTTAGAGACAAATGTAATACAACTGTAAAAACAATGGTAAAAACGCATGGGTTTAGAAAAGATTATGATGTAAGCTTTGAAGTAATTGTTAGGATAGTTCGTTTTCGACCAATGTGATGGACCTTTTAACACGTTTTTATTAACTTCGCCTGTATGAATATATGTAACAAAGTTTGTGAAGTTGATTTTGCCGAGTAGTTCAAAACTTCGGATTGCCTGGAAATTTTGCATACTTATCCAGGACCGATAACAACGCAATAATTTAAAAAATATACGACTCTATCTTATCCAGAACCATAAAAAATTTGGGGGAGGCCTATATTCAGCAGCAGTCATTTGAAATTAGAAGAGACCTTATCTTTGTCGGTGTGATACTTTTCGTACCGTTCGGTTTACGGCCGGTTTCTATAATCTATCTATCTTTAACAAGAGATTTCTCTCGAAATTTAGATACATTTTTTGCTTCAGTGAAGAAAGACAGAGATATTTAGATAAGGTGCATATATTTATACATATCTAGGCAAGATAGTATTGTATGTCTATCTTTGTTTATTGAAGCATACAGTGGTATCGACATAGTAACGATATCCATTTTAACCTCTTGTTAAAGATAGATAGGATATAGAGAACGGCCGTTAGTGTAGTCATGTTACTTTGCCAGAATGAAAATTGGTTTTAGTACTACAGAGGCGCTGTAAATGTTCATTTTAATACACGCACAGCGTGCTTATCTAGGATGCGTTTGAAATTATCCAAATAATTAACACTACAATGACAATTGTAACAACGCGTTTGTCACAATGTCTGCGCTGTGGACACAGAATACTTTAAAAGACTGATAGACTGAAATGTTATCGTGATATAATATACCATAGATTAGAATTACATACAGAGATACATGCGCAACTATACTTTTTTATGTTCCGACGTGATTTCGCAATCAGAGGGTTAGACAAACGCACGAAATTTCATATTTGTGATTTCAATATTTCAAAATATGTATCTTTGTTAACCTCTTGTAATTTTAACCAATATCAAGTTGAAATTGTTTTAAATATCAAGAAAGTTCATAATTTTAACATACAAAAAATATTTTTCTTGATTTATTTGTACACCTACGCCATTTAACAATTAGATTTCAACTAGTTACAAAATAATTTCCCGTTTTCGCCAGAGCGTTGCACTAGAATCGAAATAATTGATTTAAATATTTTTCATGTACGAAGTCGCACCCCTATGTAATATACCCATTACCTCTACTCATACCCATCGTTTTTCTTCCCCGCTCCGCTCCCAATTTGATGGGCCGCAAACACCTGAATAAATAATAAATAAATGCACCCAACAGTCACATACCACAGAATACTAACACATAAATTAGTCCTTTCCCCACACTAAGAACGAGTCTCGTGTCTAAGAGATATTTTTCTCTCGGTCTCACAAACATTCAGACCGGAAACAAATACCTGTGTATCATACAAATATTTGTTATGATGCGGGGATCGAACGCTTCAAGTTTCACAACCGGAGTCTAAACAATTGCGCCACGGAGGCTGTCATCCATAATTCAAACGTTGTAGATGTTTATAGGTTACAATTATCACTTACCATCGGGTGATTTTTTGGTTCGTTTTCTGGTCACATAACACACATAAATTCAAGCCTTTCCCCCAGAAGGTACTATTGAGAGGCAGAGGTACTATTGATAGCGACCAGTACACCCGCGTTTCGCCTTGTGTGTTTCGGCCCTCGATGTGATAGAGGGCGTGCTTTTCGCCATTATTTGCTGGTCCTATGCAATTAAAGAAATATAATGACTTAGGGCAGCAAGAACTCAGGAATAAAGCACTAGAAAAATTATCTCGACTGTAATGAATGAATAGTTTAGGCTGTATAGTTAAACATACATAAATGCACAGAAAGATAGTCATATTTATTACAGTTTTTTTGTCTTTTTGCCGCAACGGGGTGAAGTGGTATCCTCTTATTCTTCTCCTATTCATTCCAATCCATCCAAAGGTTGTCTGGAAGAGATGTCGTTAGCAATAAGGCCGCCGTTTGTACGTACTTATGTTATAAGTCCCTTAGCTGTAAAATTGTTTTAATATTTTTGTGTATAGTAAAGAATTATAAATAAATAAATATCTTCGCAGCTTATATTTTACACAACTGGCATGTGACATACAGTTATTTACAATTTATTTTATTACTTAATATTATTATTCATTTTATTCTATTTCTATATTTTGATTTCCTAATGCTAATCTATGAGAGTATAATCCTTTTGCACGTGTTTTTTAAGTTGTTATCTGTTTCTAATTAATTCTTGTCAAGAAGTAATTTTTACTAAGATTTTTCTACATTGATTGTATAATTTAATGCAATTTATATGCATATCTTTAAATCATTGACAAATGTTTATTTGATAGGTAACCTATCCTTGATTTATAAATAGAATTGTTTATTATTACTATTCGATTCTAAACGGAATATTAAAACTTAGAGCTGAATTTAGCTATTAAAAGTGGAAAATATCACATTTTCTTCTAACTCATGCCTTTAAAGTTCAAATATAACTTTATTATGGCATAGTACTTAGACTCCTAAGCAATATACACATACAATAGGAAATACCTAAGAAATAACCACATTTATGCGTATATAAATGTGTTTATTTTATTTAGTAAGATAGTACATAACTAATAATTTTCAATATTAAAAGCATCGTTTCATACGCAGTTGCTTATTTAATAACAGTATTTGTTAAATATATATAATATTTACTGCATATCTTAAATCTCAAATCAAACGGTACGAAGTTTAAATGTTTTCCAGAAATGTGTCTTTAAAGTTCAGGGCTGGTTTCGAATTACTGACGTCTAGAACCAGTTAAGTAATTGTATAGAATCACAATATACTGAGAATTAAAATAGAACAATGCATTTTTCCCGACTTTGTGAAACACTTTAGGTCATTAGCAAAATGCACGGTAAGCCAAAGCATGTTCTTGATAACACGTTCATTAGGACCCGATACCCAATGAAGGACCATGAACAACTATGTGAAAAACATGAAAACATTTTTAAGGTTAATATTTATTATGTGGTTTTAAATATTGTTTATTGCTCTCACGTGGAATTCTTTCAAGTGTTTAAATCTTTTAAAATATGTGCTAGGTTAAAAATACCGTTGATAGAAATCGGCGCATTACTTTAAAGTAGTCAATTATAACTCTAATTAACCCATATGTAGAATTTGCACGAAATATTTAGCAAATAATACATTCAATTTATAAAAAACAATATTAATAATATAATATTTATAATGTTATTCAAGCATAGGTATTGAAAATTATGTAGAAGATAAAATCGTGAGAGGGATTTGATATTTAATATTTTCCTCGAAATAATTGACGATTATGTTTGTTTTCCTTTATATACAGCGTGTTTGTAAAGACTAGGTCATAATGTAACGAGGAACTTAATAACATTAAATAATTTCTATAAATGGTATGATGTCTTAATAATATAGACCTATGTGTAGTTAGTTGACAGGTCGGCTTTTAATCGAATAGCCACACTTTCGATTCCCGCAACGAGACTAAACCTAAGTAGTAAGTATTTGCTTCGGGTGGGGTGTTGCAAGACCGAAAAATCTCTCTTAGTTTCTGATACCCATGATGCAAATCGATATTTTGATAGAGGATTTGGACTACGAGTGTGTTTTACTTTTCTATTTATTTTTATTTATCAATACGTATGCATAAGCAATCAACAGATGCACATAGCCGAGAATTTGTTTCAAAAGATTCAAAAAGCAAATGTTGTCCCTACGTCGTTTCTGAAATCTGGAATTCCTCATCATACAAATAATTCCTAATATTAATAAAACTGTTTATTTTTATCTTCACAAACGTTAATTAATGTGTCGATATTTTCATTTCAGGCCGACCCAGTTCTCCGTATTTCAACAATGACATACTACAAGCACTAGCATCTGGCAATTGGGACGAAGTTCAGAAAATGTAAGCATGTCTTCTCTTTTCCACTCCATTGTACCGCAGAAATAACCTAGAAAAATGCGTGGCGCATTTAATAAACTTTCTTTGTTTGTGCCCGTTAATCTCATTAACTAATGGTTCGAATTGAAAAAAATATTTTTGTATTGGATAGGTAATTCATTGAGGAATGCTATAGGATATATAACATCACGCTATGACTAAAAGAAAGCGAGCAGTAGTGAAACATGTTTCAGAAACGGGGATATTTCATTCCTTTTTGTAAATGATTGATCTTACGCTTCAATAATGTATGACGGGATTGTTCTCTTACAAAGGTCTAACCAGACAGGGCGGGATGTCAAAAGCAGCAGAGGACGGTAGTCGTGTTGAGTTTTATTATATTCGATTGCAGTCAAAAAATAATCTGCAACCGGCGGAGCTGGGTCGGGCCGCTAGTAATAATTAAAAAGAAACTGAATAAATCGATTGATTTAGATTATGTGCATACTTACCAAGGCACCAATGTACATAGATTCTGATGGAGGCCGTACTCTGATTGTAATTTCTTTTATCTCCGAATCTTCGATCCTTTTGCGAATTGTCTCTGGCAATCTACTGATGCAACAGCTTCTATGAACAAAACAAGCATTTTAATATGTTTACCAAAGTAACCCCACGACTAGTCTACAGATTTGTAGAAAAGAAAATATGACGTCATTAATAAAAGATTATTTTTCAAATATTGCAAGTTATGACGCCACTGAGGCAGTGATTTGTCAGAACAGCACATTAGAATTATATAACACAATAATAATTATTCTATCAATAATTTTCTCTTTTTTTTTCAGATTGCAGAGCAGTGTTGAACAAAGCGGCACTTGGCAAGTATGTATACCGCAAGTATTCTGTTAATAAATAAGGCGTTATAGCACCTTCACGGGTTTTAAACTCGAAATATTATGTATGTTGTAGATTTTTCCTTATGAGTAATGCGAGAAATATTGAATTGCGCATTTAGTAGAAAAGTGTGAGGTACTAAGTAGTTACATCTAATATTTTATTACTTTAAAAGTTTATGCTGAACAAAGAATACTCTATAGCTACCGAAATTAACCTATTTAACAATTTTGAATTTCTTTTCTTGGTGAAATTCTTTTAGCACTTTAGTTTAACCCTTGTAGGTGTTTGTCTATTACAGACGAGAAGTTGTCGACAAACATTAGAGAGGATTCTCACGAGACGGTTTACACCCGCGGTTGTTGCGGTGCGGGCCCGCAGATTTTGTAGATAATAATAAAAAAAAAAGGCACATTTCACGGAGGGATTTATGCCCGCACAGTTTTGCCATATAAATTTGGATTCTGCAGGACCACAACCGCGGTCGCCGTAGGTTCAAACCGCGTCGTGAGAAATACAAAGTGCTCTCTTAGTTGTGAGTTAAGACTGCAACATGTGTACCAAAAGCTGCGGCACTGAATATTTAGTTTCTCAACATATTTCGTTACGAAATATTGAATTTATTACTAAAACTAAGAAACCATTAGTACCTCTCTTTCTCATTATATAAATGGCTGGCTTTTCAGTCAGAAAAACTCTACTGTAACAAACACCGAAATATTTCTAAAAAGTATATAGATACACCCCTACTGGGTGTATTTATATAATATTGATAGTACTGATTCCATACTAAGACATAAGCCTTGTGTTTATTGAAAACTACGAAAGATTTTCTTTTTCAAAACAAATACTTGACCAAAAACAGTTCCTTCATTGCTACATGAACTCGCAAACTTTGCGCTTCGAAGGCTTCAAATTTGTTACTTATTAACTCGAATAATTTTATTTCAGCAAATCCCAGCCAGTGTGAAAAACCTGAAGCCGATACCTGGAGGCCACGTGTATGGAGAATCAGAATACACATTCCACTCAGAAACTAATGTCAACGGACAAACTTCCGAGCAGAGCGGAGGACACAAAATAGTCAACGACGACGGAAAGATTTCAGAATTCGACTTCAAACCTACCATCAAGCATTAGCATACGTTAATCGCATTATTAATAGCTCTAAGGATCCAAAAGTCAACAGGTATAATGTAAAAGCGTTCATATATTCTATAAAAATAGGTACTCGGCAAAAATAAGGAATAAAAACAGTTTTCATTATACAGAAGACATGAAAAATTTGCATCAATTTATCTTCAACCAACCTCACATTTTCGTGTAAGCACCATACATTTTTGCAATATTTGACATGTTATAATTTTGCCCGTAGCCCATAAAATTAAGTGTCTCTTTTGTATCAGTCCTGGAATTATATTTTATTAAAGTAATATGGGTAAAAAGATGTAAAATAATACATTGGCGTGAAAAATAATCATATTGTACCAAAATAAAAAAAAAGAAAATACACAAGTAAATATAATAAAACGTGATATCAGAAACATTATGAAAAGTCGTGCACGTGGTAACCGCAAGATGGCGCTAATTAATGTAAACGCGTTTTATTTCTGCAGCAGCATGATTTGCAAGATTATGCAGGCACTAAAATCATACATCTAACGATGAATAATGCCAAACAAATACTTATTTGCAAGCACTAAAGAGAAAAATATTTCAACGCCTACGAGATTAATAGATAAAGACTTGTACAATACATTATAATAATATTGTTTATTTTCATTGACTGTGATTTTTTACCTACATAACTAAAATATCACTGAAACTCTTGCATATACCAAACAAAAAGTACACCACAGTCTTTGTAAATAATGTATTTTTAAAAATCCTGTGATTGTTGTAAAAACATTTAGTAAATAATAATTATTAAAAAAAATAGTATGATACATTGGTTTTATTTATTTTTGGGCGCCTAGAAATAATGTAAGGGCAATGTTTCTAGAACACTACGATATAAATTATTAGACTAATATATTTTTGGTTTTACATCTTTTGAGACCATATACATATATGTATTACCTATTAGTAGGTACCACCGCAATGTCTATTTCTTCCGCCAAGAGCAGTGTAATTGCACTGTTGTGTTTATGATTGAAAAACATTGTAGCCAGAGTAACTTCTAGACATATTGTGACTTAGCATCTCATGTCTCAGGATGGCGAGCCCAGTGGAATGTCATGAATTGCTTTGTAATTCAAGGTGTTGTCTGGTTTTGCTACTGTTTATGAGCGGTCGTATCGCTTACCACCAGGCGAACGCCATGCTCGTCTTGCCATGGGCCATGGGCTTGTGGTTTTGATCAAATTACTGAAATATGAATTAAGCACAAATCGTTTGTTTTTTGGCAAATATTGATGCGGAATTGGAAAAAATTTGTAGATTCGTCCAAGAATTTTATATATATCTAGTAAATCCGGCAACTGCTAGGCTCCAGTATCTTTGGTAAAATAGTTGGCTCTTATATCTTCCTTGACAGCAACAAGCCAAGATTTCTTTATACGTACGTGTTTTAAATACCCCTCTATATTATAAACTATGCGTCCGGCCCGGCTTCGCCCGGGTGCGGGTGCACTGAATAACATTTTAAAGAATAGCAAATATGTATATTTGAATTCCTGACTCATTCGGTCATCCCACAGGAACATTATATTGTGACGGGATGTCAACTAGTTCCACGCCAAATTTCTTCAAAATTGGTCCACTGGTTTGAATGTTTAGAAGTAACAAACACACAAACTTTCGCATTTCTATTAATAGGTTTTTTTATTATATCTGCCCATATATCTGCCCATTACGTCCCACGGGCCTCCTGTACAATTGAAAGTTCGATTGATAATGGTTAGGCCATATACTCCATATCTGTATCAGCCCATATACGTCCCACTGCAGGGCACGGGCCTACTCTACAATCGACAGTACGATTGAGAGTGGTTAGGCCATATAGTCCACCACGCTGGCCTAGTGCGGGTTGGCTCCATATATTAGTAGGATACTCTAAGCCTATTAGGTAAATGTATTTTTTAAGACGTAATTTATTTTACGACTATCCTCTTAACCTACCTATTCGCAGCCATTTAATTATAAGGTATGTGTCAAAACAAAAACCTCAACCATCGATATACCAAGTTTTTTCGTGCTTAAAATTTTCCGAGAAAAACAGCATCAATGGGTCATAGACATGATTTGTGGTTAATAAGATTAATGTGATCGTGACGCACGACCAGCTTAATTGGTTAGGCATTACGTACCCTATTAGTACATACTATTCATACTCTTAAAAAAGACTGATATGTATTTTCCAAAACGTTACTGATTTTCATGAGGAAATATGTGGAATCATTATTTAATTAATACGGTTAACACCATGTATATAACTTACTTAAAATTAAAGTACTTATTAGAGCATCTCGCTCGCAGAAAGGATCAAAAGCAAAAGGATCAGCTCACCGACAATTTTGATAAAAATAGGTGTTCTTAGTTTATCCATCAACACTACATGAGCCTTTTACCCATTTGTTGGAACTACGCGACGTCATAAATCTTAAATAAAAAAAACTCATAAGTTATCTGATATATATTTTAAATTAGTAATTTAATAATTTAAATGTTGGCACTTAAAGTCTGTAAGTTGTAAACATATAATCTTTGTTTTTATTTAATTATATATAACTGTTTATTATCCAAAATAAAATAATAAGTTAATATAATTACGAGTAATAACAATGTGATAGGATCAGGTGTGATAGTGCAAGCCCATCGCAATACCGGACATAGATTTCTGACTCTGTGCTGATAATGAATAGAAAAACCCAATATCACTTTGCCTGACCCAGGATTCGAACCCGAGACATCAGCTTTGTAGCCGTAGTCCAACTACGCCACCGACGCCGTCAGGTAAATTATTAGTATGTTATTATATAAGTACGAGGTATCAAAACATGTTGCTGTAAAATCAAGTCAGGCACTTAAATACGTATTGAAAAAAGTCTACCGAAGTATATTGTGAACGTAATAGAGATTGCCTTTCTATTTCTCTCTCTCACTTCAGCCACAGGAAGTCAACTCCTGAACAACTGCTTGCCTTCTCCAAGGATCTCCAAATCGACTTGTTAGAAGCAGTCTTCAGATAACTATGATTTATCTATGAGTCAACTAGTTTCTATTTAAGCTAATTTACAATTAATTATAAATGTATTTGGTGAAATCACGAACCAAAACTTACTGTTACTATACACTGATAGAGGATAGAAAGGATGGTTAATTATGAATCAATGTTTTTTTATCATTGCCATGAATGGTGATATGAGCATGCTGTTCGCCTGATGATAAGCGATAGGAACGCTCTTGAAAAGAAACAAAACCAAACAACACCTTGAATTACCAAGCAATGCTTGGCATCCCACTGCGCTCGCCATCCCATGTAGTTACTCTGGCCAGCATGTCCTTCAAATCGAAACACAATAGTGCATTTACACTGCTGTTTGGCCGGAGAAATAGACGTTGCGTTAGTACCCAGGCGGCCTCACATATTTATGAGGGACCTAACACCCGTAAATCTACAATAATTTCTAGGACTATAGTTAATATTAATTTACCTATGCCGTGTCGAAGCATTGCAACCTGACTGACCTCTGTCAACTGCCGATGTGATCACAGGATGCAATTAGTTGCCAGCGTACATGTGACGATTTAATAAATAACATGTATCCATATTATTCATTGCAAATGCACAGCAATAAAGACCAATCATATAACCATTACCTGCATTCGTACCAAGTCTAGTATACAAAAAATACTCATAATTTATGTGTACCTATTACGTATGTAAAATCTAAATAAAGACATCAAGAAGTGTTGCAGATGTCTTTTTTTAGATAACAGAGTGCTGTTATATGAAAAATGTCTAGTGTATTAGACCCTCGAACAGGGTTGGCGGACCATTGGCAAGCGTGCCATTCTTTGTACAGTGTACTTGTACATGATGATTAATTTGCTTATTGACTTGACTAGCCAACAAATCAAATTATGTGCGTAACATATTGAAGGCGGGCCTCCAATTACAATGAATTAAATATTATTTTTTGCTTTGCAGTGGTATATAATTGTTTAAAAAAAATAGTTGTTATGTTTTGATGTCGGTTTTTATTTATTTTTCATTGTAGTAATAGGTAATTTTGCCTATTAATTCTGTCTGTATCAGCCCATATACGTCCCACTGCAGGGCACGGGCCTACTCTACAATCGAGAATACGATTGAGAGTGGTTAGGCCATATAGTCCACCACGCTGGCCTAGTGCGGGTTGGCGGACTATTAATTATGAGTTTATAATTATTTAACAGCACGTCTATGATTATATTTTACACTTCTTTATAACACTTCTTTATAAAAATGGCAGGTTGATAAATAAAGGTTCGCACCCCTGCCCTAGGAGATTGATATACCGGGTATATCAAGACTGCTACCGAAAACGAAGCCGGGTGGTATTTTTAGTAGCTACAAACACAATGCAAATAAAAATTTCGCAAAGAAACGCGACAATTATTTTTAAGATTTTTTAAATATCATCATTTTTGGGTGGTAATTCCATCGTTTTTGCTAAAATAATAATTTAAACTCTTTTATACCTTAAAGTATTTATAAATAAAAGGGTATAAACTGTTATTTTAGGAAAAAATGTATTTACGACCCAAAAATGGCCATAGGAAAAAAACTTTTTTTGTTGCATTGTGTCTGAAGTCGCTTAAACTACCACCCGGATTCGTTTTCGGTTAGTTTTCTTGATATACCCGGTATATAATATTTATATTTACCTATTATATATTTTCAGTAGCAGCAATTTGAAGTACTTTGGGTTTCATTCACTGCTAAGCTTGACTTTTCTAAGCCAACCTTCAGTTACCTACATCACGCAATGGAAATACTGTCAAAATGTAAATCCCAGATTTGAGTCGCATATTATGCATCCATTCTCAGGTAATATCTATAGATGGTTTACGAGCACATAACTCAATATTGTTGCACGCAGTTCAGAATATAGGGATTAGTAAATCAAACTAGACATTAAACTTTGAACGCTAATACAGATTATTCCTTTTAATGACACTGGACACAAAAAATAGAAAATATATTCCTGTATGAACTTACATAGCCAGATAAATATTTCTATGCAAATTATCACATCGCCTTCATAATAAAATAATTTCTATCTCCATAAAATAATATCTATGTCCCAAGCCTTGACGACGTCTCGAACAAGAAGATAAACGCTGTCACTGTCTCACGAATCGAATGTTTCTTTTTGTGAACGCATGGAGGATCAATATGAACATGAATATTGTAATATAAATAATAATGGATTTAATTATAATGATTTATTAATATATAAGCTAACAATATTAATGACATTCTTTATCATCTCTTTGCTCAAGATGGCTAACACGAGGTGTCCGGATGGTATTATTATGTCGTCGATCCATTTCAAACATTAAACTATTTTAATGACACCTACGTGCAATTTAACTACCGCTAAGGTCAATGAACTAAAATGTCTTCCTGTGTATAAATGCTAACTATGAACAAAAATTTTTCTATTTTTTTCTGTTTCTTTTTTAAGTTGTAATTCAATAATTGTTTACAACGCCACTTATCGTTGGGAATAATTAAAAATAAGAAAACGAAAACTAATTTTCTTGTTCTTTAAATTCAACATAGAAATATTTATTAGATTATTTAGACCAGACGCGGCAGCCAACATGTTCACGGTGGTCGCGGGTTCGTTCTGTTCCCAGGGCACACCTCTGACTTTTTGGAGTCATGTTTGTATTGATAGTCAATCACCACGCAATAAAACGGTGAAGGAAAACATCGTGAGGGAAATCTGCATACAATAGCGATTTACAAGAACTTCTATGGTATGTTAAGTCAACCTGGCGTGGTGAACTATAGGCCTTACAACTCTCAATAATACTCTTGATTATCGAGGAGGTCCGTGACGGCCGTGCCCCGCAATGGAACGTATATGGGCTCATATTGGTCAAAATATTAAGATGTTTTTATTTAGTTTAAGTAAACACTTCTTTAGAAGTTCCTCCATAACATCAACAATGTCAAAACCACTTTTCTAAAATAATGGTATTTCCATACAGTACAAAAAATAACAGACATAGCTTCATCACTCCGTTGGAACTAAATAATTATATTGAATGAAAACCATTAATTCTGCCGTAACAAACAATATTCATTAGAAAAAAAAACAAATGGACGCGTAAATAAGAGACGGGATGCAGCAAAAAATAAGCGCACGAACAAAAACATTGCATTTTAATTAAGATAAAATACGACCTTAGCTTCACGATTACATATCGACTATATCATGCAACCTTGACTTCCGATGCTCCCTTTACATGCAACTGTAAGATAAACGTATGCGTAGAACAAATCTATTAAACATTTAAAATTAGAACAATTTAAGGCACAGATAAAAACAATTCAAATAAATTAAACGATTGTTCTATTTTTAAATGCAATTCCTTATTTTTATTCGGAATTCAAAAATGGAGTAAAAGAAGCTGCAACAAATCCTTATTGTACTAAAACAACTCGCCCCCGGATGTTTACAAACAGAAAACGCATCTTCATAGGCGTGTATAAAATCACGAAGAGGAACGCAAAATTATTTTGTATTACTATGTAATGTATTACATTGCAATAAGAGTGATAATAGGTTTACGCGTACGCATGTAGAAGGTGGTACAAACCAGATAAGCGGTGAGAGAAAACCATTTATTAGACCGCGAGGATCCCACATCGTACACAATACGTCGAATAACCGAAGAGTGTACTCGTATTGAAGTACGCAAGTGTTAGTTACTAACTAATTTCGAATACATCGTGTGTCGCATAGACGCAATTGTGCCGGCAAAATGAGGAGTATTGTATTGATCAGTGCATTCTGTTTCCAATTGGTTTGGTGCCATGGTAAGTGCCATTCATTGTATTCATTGTGTCCCATATAAACATTATAGTACGCCGCAAAAAACATAAAATTATTTTATGATTTTGTAACAAGCCAGTGTCATTAAATAACAGAAAAATTAATTCACTTATTTCACCATAAGAATATATCTTTGATTATTTTTAAAAGTAATTTAATTAAATGCGGTTTAAAAAATCAATTACAATAATTGAAAATGCGATTACATTAATCGATTTAGTAGTTTAATCACGTATAATATTTGGTTCGAACGCGTCGGCGTGTCGGATTACTGGTTATTCACGATTATGGATGGATAAAATTAAAAAAAGAATACATAATTTACATAGTCTTTAACAATAAAACATTGTAATTAGTGGAGCAGAGAATTTTATGTCCAGCGATTGACAGGTGATGGATTTCGTGATTTAGCATATTTGATTCATCGCAAAAACAAACGATTTTGTATAAATTATTCATGATACCTTTAAACATTGGGGAAATACGTTTTGAATAAAATACTACACACGACTGATTTGTAATACAATTTAAGACACCCAATTTGTCTCAAAAGCAGACACACAAAAAATGACCCACACGCTTTGGTTTTTGGGTTGGTCCAGAGAGAAAAGTAAACAATACAGTATGACAGTTTTTACCACGTGTTATGCAGGAAGCTACTCGTAATGTCAAGGTTGTTGTGGTGACCGTTTTCAGGGTTTACAGTGATCATAGAGTATAATGCACATGTAGTGGACATTCAGAAAAGTATACCTACAAACACTTATAAGGTAGTATTCTCAATAAAAAAAATAATTGTATCAGTTTTGTCTCGGTCTCTCTCCTCTACAATCAAGAGAACGATTTTTAGAGGAGTCAGACCATATAGTTCACCACGCTGGCTTAGTGCAGGATGACGAACTTAACATAACGTAGGAACTCTTTACGAAATCCAAGTTTCCTCACGTTGTTTTCCTTTATCGTCTAAAGTTAATCGATTGTAGATTATAGATTGTAATTGTAGTCAATTATTTGGGCTATTTTATTAATATCAAATATTATGTTTAAGCGACCTCTGTTTACTTAAGTAAGCTCAGCTTCTGAGAGAAAATTGTTAGTAAGTTTGAGTTCGGTTGTTGAGTTGTTTTTAGAAAATTATGACTTTAGGATGATGATTTTTACGAGTATTGCATATTTGTTGAAAATATTGAAATCGATCATAGAATATAATTTTTATGATGTCAAGAATATAAACAACGGACAAAGATTATTTGAAGCTAATTTATTATATTACTATACTAAACTAATAGATACTACTGTTAACCAAAGGCTTTTCCTCAACTCTTCAATATCATTACATATTCCGTATCTTAATATTGAGACCAATTTTCCTCCAGTCCATTCCATAAAGAAATTGCCACACAAACTCTTGGTGATAAAAAACATTCCTTGTGTGATTTCCCGTAACTTCTAAAACTAAAACAACCTAAAATTTGGAACGCTATTGGTTTGACTGAAGTTTTATTAGTCACTGTAGATAAACGGTTACACTCGAAGGTAATTGGTTAATTTATAAACTAATTACTCGTAGCGTATTCTAGACGTTGGATAGTCTGTATAACTTACCTTTATTCGTTTTGTTTTATTTTTTAAGTCAATTGACAATCTACACGAACAATTCTCGACATTTCAAGTTGATTTCGAATGAATATAAACATAAATAATCAAATATTTTTTTAACAAAAAAAAAACCTTGAAGGAATACATTGAGGTATTATACATCTCAATGAAGGAATATTAAGAAAGTAAAGTGAAATGGGATCTACTAAAACGTAGGCGTGTTGAAGTTGTTTGGGTAAATTCTTTACGTGATAGGTGACTGAGGAAATGACTTCACAATTATATCTTAAAACTGATTTTATTTAATCAATAATACCTAGTTGTTATTATTTCAAAATAAAATCACTACTTATATTTATCTACAACTTGATTCCCGTGTCAAATATGCTCTAACAAAATGTTATAATTAAATTTTTTGACGTTGCCTCTTACACAGAGTACATTTTACATACTAAGAGCCACTCACCAATTAATGCTCATTATTTATTTATAACTCCACTAATGAACGTTATACATTGCGTGTTTTCCTAAATACAAAATACACGTGTTCTAACACATGTCTACATGTAAGTTACTCAAGCGATGGATTCAACAGCATACGTCATCTTATTGGAGGGCGAGACGAATTGGGTCTTATTATCAAATGCGCGCAACAATAAAACATTCAATTGCGATAGTGTTAGAACATAAATAAGGTAGCTTAAGTATTTGTTAAGCGGTTTGACAAGAACGCGTATTAGTTGGCGATAGAAAGTATTTGAAAAACACAAGAAACAAATGCATATAGATACCTCTTTTCCTACTTTTTAGAGTTATGTATGCATTGACAGTATATCACCACGCACTATAATGGTGAAGGAAAACATCGTAGAGCAACCTGCATACCTTAGTGGTTGTTAGGCATTTCTATAAAGTCCGCCAACCCACACTAGGCTAACGTGGTGGACCAGATGCCCTAACCATTTTCAATCGTACTCTCGATTATAGAGGAAGCCTGTGCCTTGCAATATATGGGCCCATATAAAGATGGAGACATTTCTTATTACAACATGAAAGAGTCAGCCTGACTAAGTGTAGGACTGTCTCACAAGTGACAAATAAGCTAATTTTTGAAGGCTCAACCATCCTTTTCTTACCCTCAAAGTACTTGCAGAAGTCTCTTCTAATATGTTTTATTAACTCATCAGCTCCTGTCTACACCTTGAATCATTATTTATTGGCGTACAACTTATTTGTTTCTGAAATGTTTCTGAACATAAATAAAGATAAGAACTTTATACCATAAAGCTTAGCTAATACAGAATATACTTTAAATATTCTACTGTATTTTTTTAATTAAATGATCTCATAACCCATTCAGGTCGTCATACAAAGCGAGTTAAAACTATCGCACCACTTCTGTCCTTCATTCAACAATAAAGCCTCAAAGGAAATGTTACAACTTCATGCGTATGGCAAATAAACGACTGTTCTTATCTTTAATTGGAAGTAATTAATGATTATAAATATTCATGTGGGATGCACTTGGGATTTAACTACGTTTTAACACCTGATACGATGTGGGATGACGACATTCTTACTGTACTGCGTATTTAAAACATTTTTTAGTGTACTCTGTTACTCCTTAGGCCGAGCCCTCTCAAAAACTTTCCATTGTTTGTTATCCCATACTCTTGACAGCAAATTGGTGTTTATTTATTTATAAAAAATATTTGCATTGTAAACATACAACGTATGCCAAAACGCTTACGTGTAATTAAATGAAACAATTTTACTATAATCATCATCTATACATATTTTTAAGTATAAATATTGCGGACTCCGACATCTTTGAATAATTTAGTGACTAGCTTTGCTCTCTTTTTAACCGACTTCAAAAAAAGGAGGAGGTTCTCAATTCGACTGTATGTTGCTTTTTTTTTATGTTTGTTACCTCGTTTCTCTGTACTGTGTGAACCGATTTCGATCATTCTTTCTTTGATTGAAAGCTGATGCTTGTCGTTTGGTCCCATAAAAATATGGTGAAGATCTGATGAATATCTTCGGACCTGGAGAGGGGAACTCCTTAAAATTAAGGAGAATTGCAATGGTTCTTTTTGCATTACGTTCATTAGAAAAGTTAAGATACAGTAAGAGAGGGAAAAAAGGGTGGGGGTGAGGGGGGGTGGGTGATAAAGTTAAAATACACGTAAATTCTAATATCTTCGGCAGCTTTTAAGCGATTTTAGTAATTTCTTTTTCATTGGAAAAAACGTATTGACAGGTTGATCCCAGGAATACGACATGAAGATATGATGATTATGTTCGGACCTGGAGAATAGAACTGTTCAAAATTTAGTAGGATTCCAATGGTTCTTTTTGCATTAAGTTCATTATAAAAGTTAAACTACATTGAGGGAGGGAAAAAGGGGTATGGATGAGGGGGGGGGGGTGATAAAATTAAAATACACGTAAATACTAATATCTTCAGCAGCTTTTAACCGATTTTAGTGATTTCTTTTTCATTGGAAAGAACGTATTAACAGGTTGATCCCAGGAACACACAATTAAGATCTTATTATCATGTTCGGACCTGGAGAGTAGAACTCCTCAAAATTTAATAGGATTTCAACGGTTCTTTTTGCATTGAGTTCAGTATAAAAGCTAGGCTACAGTGGTTGAGGGACAAATAATAAACATGTGAATATTCCAATATCTTTGGCAGCTTTAAGCCGATTTTAGCGATTTTATTGTCATCGGAAAGAACATATTCCTTGTGGAGACCAAATCTTTTTCATTTAAATGCCTATCAACAATAAAAAGATAAAAATAACTAAAATTTTTAATAAAAAAAATAAAAACCGACTTCAAAACAAAAATCCACTAAAAATAGATATTTAAATTAATATAAGGCATAGGTCCTATATGTTTGGTACTGGGCGGCCCGCCTTCAATATGTTACGCATATATTTTGATTTGTTGGTTGTTATTTTTTTGCTTTGGAGTGGTAGTTATTATTTTATTTATTTTTATTTTTAGTGGATTTTTGTTTTGAAGTCGGTTTTTATTTTTTTTTATTTTTCTGCATGAGAGAGGGGCTTATTGTTAACGCATTTTAATTTAACGCTCACGAAGGACGCAGCAATAACACATGTTATTCGCTTATTCATAATCATCAGCCCATAACTATCTATTGCTGTATAATTCCTTAATTGCAAGCTATTGAACTCGATGTTCGACTCGTCCCATTCATTCTATCCCAGCGGCTCTACGTATATCATCAACTCGCCTGGCTTGTTTTACGCTCCATGTATCTCCCTGCGGTTTTCAAATTAAAAAGCATTTAGTGAAAAAAGACGCGTTTTTCGATTAATTCGGGTACCTATTTCGAAAACTTGAGGTCTCCTATACCCACAACACAATGTAAAACCACCAATTCTTGTCTCAGAGGGTTAAAATGGTTCCCTTGTTATCGGAAAAGTCATCATGCAGATTGTGCTAGGAGCATCTTACAAAGGATATTCTGATCTCACACACTTAAAATTCCAATGTCACACCGTGTCATGCCTTTTGTAATTTCATGAGGAGTTTTCCTTGTGTTTAAGTACATCCATACTTCTTTCAACATGCTTTGCGTTGCTCATTTATCAAACGTTAATAGATCTTAAAAGTATGAATCTAGTTTAATATAATGACTTTAAAAAAGTAAAAATAATTTAGTGAATTTTTTGTTATCAAATCCGCGAATCATAATATTAGTCAATTGCGCCTAAATTACAAATGCGCATTTTAAAATCATTCGCAGCTGCTCAATTTGATCAAATTGTGACTAGATTATATTATAGTAAATTATAATCTCACGTATCTGGTATATCTCCAACGGTCTACCATTCTCTTAACATTAACTGCATGTCTGTAAATATTGGTCAATAGTCCTTATATGTACTTGTTTGTTGAATTCATTTCATTCATTCATTCTATTATGTTGCTCAGTGCAATCTGCCCGCGACCTCTCTCCTCAGGTCAAGTGCACCGTCCCCGACCACGGATGTTTTATCTGAAGTTTTTTCATAATGTAATTTAATGCTCGCAATGTTTAAATCTGTTAACTTTTATACAAATAAATAAATAATAATTTTATGATTCCATGTGGGGAGAAAACTGATGTATTTATTATAGTATTCTCTTTCGTGAACATCCAAAACGATGAGTATAAGTAGATGCGTTACCTGATTTCAAAATAAAGGGAAGAAAACATAAGTCAAAGGGGAAAGGATTATAAAAATAATAAATAGGTCTCCTGAAATATCTGTATCGTGAGGAAACACGGCGGGACCACTCCTAATTCAAGTTATTTTTCCTTAAAAACTATTGCCACCGAAAAATAGTATGAAGCGTTTCTCAAAAACTAATAAGCCAGACAAAGTACGTATAGAATCTTATATATAGATAAATATTTGCAAAACTAGCGTGTGTACACAGGACGGTCACGAATTAACCAAAAGATTGATGGGTATGCATGACAGCACGCGGATTGAGACGGAACTAAACTTATTTGAATTAACCGGCAAAAAAATAGTTTTAAATAATGTATGCCATTTTAGGATGTCTCTAAGCGAAGATTACCCGTACGCTATAATTCCTTTGGTTGAACGCTATAATTATTTGGCGCGCCTAGCTATAGGTACGAGTATTACTGTAGATGAAACGTCACAATAGCAATGATGTGCGATAAAGGTTTATAAATTAGCAATATAAAAAAAATAAAAGGGCATTTGTCTAAGTAAAACATAAATAAATAAAATACTAATTAAAGGTATAATGCAGTAGGCGAAAGCATTTACAAAACAGAGATTTTAGATCATCATATTCCTCGACTTTTTTATGCGCGAGATCTAACGGAAAAGAAAAATATGACAGAATATAAGAATCATGTACTAAAATGTATCCACAAACACGTAGGATAACAAATAGTTATCAAACTGTAAAAGCTAGACGTAGAGCACCTTTATTTCCTTCTTAAATCAGTCCACTGCTAAACATGAGGATCAAGAATTCACAAAGCAACAAGTTACAGCCTTTTTTGGAAGTGTTAGAGCTGTTGTCAGCGATGACTCAGTATAAATGTGCAGGCTCGTCGGGTCGGTACCACTGTTTCACAGAAAATCGACGTGAAGTGACGAGAAGAGATTGCCAGATGCCCAATACCCCTTTCCTCTTTCCATCTTTTTCCTTCCCACTCTCCTTTCGATTTAATGGGCCGACAACATACATCCATGATCCAAAGGTTGTGCACGTTTATGAGCGGCAATGATCACTTGCCATCCGGTGACCTGTTTGCTCGTTTGCCAGACATTTGATATTTAAAAAAAAGCCAACTCCCTAATGTAAATCATTGTGCTTTCATAAATACTCACTAGGGTGTTTTCTGGAATGGATATTATTCATGCGAGGCGTACCCGTGTCAAAAGCGCTAATGAGTCAAAACAATCGAATCCGCCACGCGTCCGCTATATTTAATTTTATAGGTGAATACTGTAGATTAACCTACTCAATGAATCGTTTTGTATCGAATTCAATAATAATTTCACTGGTTGCAAAGTAACTACATTGGACTTGATGCCTATAAGAGACATTTTGAAACCCTTAATACAGAATCTCACAAATTGAAATATACGAAGAATTATAATTTTATAAGTTGTGTACAAAGTCAACCAAATTTGAAATGTTTCAGGGCAAAATTCATACTAATCGAAATTATTACTCGTAAGTAATAGCTAACTACCATTCGAGTATAAAGCATTATAAAAGACGTACATAGTTAAAAAAGTAATACTGTTGTTTTAATTTGAAACACGTATTCAGATTTAGAAAAGGCAGTGTTTATGGCATAAATGCTATGCAAATGTTATTTTAATTTATGACTCAATCCAATCTTGGTTATCATTTTATACCTGCCTTAAAACAAAAGACATATAAAGTAAGCTATTAAATATTTTATTGTTTTTCTTAATTACGAATTTTAAAATGTTTACGAATTTCGAGTTTTTTAATTAGATTAATATAGACTTTGTATAGAATTCGTAATTATTTTAATTCACTCAAAGATATAAGTCGTATAAAAAACCACAAATATTTTTCTCTATGATTTTGAGCATGCGTTCATGTCTTTGTAATTTATGTATACAGGGTATATCAAGATTGCTACCGAAAACGAAGCCGGGTGGTAGCTTAAGCGACTTCAGACATAATGCAACAGAAAATGTTGGAAAAAAAAAGCGTCAATTTTTTTTTGTATTTTTTTATATGGTGGTATTCGGGTGGTAAATACATTTTTTCGTAGAATAATAGTGTATACCCTTTTATTCATAAAGACTCTAAGGTATAAAAGAGTTTAAATTATTATTGTAGCAAAAACAAAGGATTTACCACCCAAAAATGACGATATTTAAAAAACGATAAAAAAAATGGTTGCCTGTAAAGTCGGTTTTACGGGCGAAGATTTTACGTGACAACGTCTTTTTCTCGGTAGAATATTTATTGATATGAATATAATTAAATTGCACAATAGGAACAAGGAATTGAATGAAAATAAGAATTGCACAAATTTTAACTATAGAAATATATTTTGTTTACTAAAACATTGTACATGTAATGACGAATCTAAGCACTCCATATTTTCACTACAGACACAGCTGACGATACTTTAACCACACGTGTGAACTTGTATTGTGACGCTTTCTTGTTTTTCCAACGCCAAGAACGTTCGAGAAAGACAAAGACAGAGACACAAGCATGCGCCGATTCAATGCGCCTAATTCTCTAGTGCTGCGCGCGCGGCAGACCGATCATAGTTGAGTGGGAGAGAGACGCAAGGCATTCGGCGGGCCTCTCTCTCGTTCGGTGACTCATCGTAACGTTACCGGGCGTTACACTTTTTCATAAGTGACTCCCAGCCGCAACCTAATTTAAGACGTTGTCACGTCAATAAATTTTTTGGAGGTAAAATATTTTTTTTTGGGGGGGTAATTTTTTGCGTAATTTGGGATTTCTGGCGGGGTCAATTTGTAGCCCTCACCAAGACGGTTCCGAGGATACCAAACTCGGTGGGTCTACGATCTATATTGGCCGAGATAGGATTGGGGGGGTGAGGTAAATTTTCGGGGTGGGGGTAAGGGAGGGGGGGGAGGAAGGTTTCGTGGGGAGGCTAACTTAAATTAATTGTTTTGGAGGTAAAATATTTTTTTTTGGGGGGGGTAATTTTTTGCGTAATTTGGGATTTCTGGCGGGGTCAATTTGTAGCCCTCACCAAGACGGTTCCGAGGATACCAAACTCGGTGGGTCTACGACCTATGTTGGCCGAGATAGGATTGAGGGGGTGAGGTAAATTTTCGGGGTGGGGGTAGGGGAGGGGGGGGGGTAGGTTTCGTGGGGAGGCTAATAGGCACTATTTCGGAATAAGGGTGGGGGAAGGCAGGGGGGGGGGCTATGGGACAATTTTGGAAAAAGTGGGTGAAACTGAAAAAAAATATAATTAAATTGAGTGGGAGAGAGACGCAAGGCATTCGGCGGGCCTCTCTCTCGTTCGGTGACTCATCGTAACGTTACCGGGCGTTACACTTTTTCATAAGTGACTCCCAGCCGCAACCTAATTTAAGACGTTGTCACGTCAAAAATTGTCGCGTTTCTTAGCAAAATGTTTAGTTGCATAGTGTTTGTAGTCACTAAAACTACCATCCGGCTTCGTTTTCGGTAGCAGTCTTGATATACCCAGTATATAAGTATTCTTTATTGTACGTCTCAACTTCTCAAGTTACATAGTGATTCAATACAACAAATAAAATTTAAATACGAGAATGGGTATATCGCAATGAGCGATTTCTTCCTGGTAACCTTAATGGAAGCTTTAAATTGCAGGCTTTTTTACATAAGAATTAACCAAATTAATAACTAATTTACATTAATTAGTTCTATTTTGTATCTCTTGTAGTACTACCTGCTGCTATATAACAAAAATCACAGTGAAAACCAAATTAAAGCTGCATTTATTTATAACAAAGTAATTATAACTTAAGCATTAAGAAATTTCTTTGTTTTATTATAAACATAATTAAACCAATTAAAGCATAAGAATCGTCTTTGTTGCTATACAAAAGAAATTAAATTAAAAGTTGAGTCAAACCGTTAAATCTGCCGTCATACGATGTATCATAATAAAATAAAATAAAAATAAAATAAAAAAGCCTTTTATTCATGCAGATTACAAGATTGAAAATTAAAAAAAAAATGACAGTTTGGTTGTAATATTACAAGTAGTACATATTTCAAGTTTTTGTTAATGTATTAGTTCACTGGTTTGTTAGTTTTAATATATTATTACTTATCTATGTTTACTATTCTGCAAGAACCCCTCTGTAGGTGAAGGCCTCCTCCAAAGACATCCAATGTTCTCTATCCTGGGCTACTTTAATCCAGTCGGGTCCGGCAATGTTTATAGTATCATCTTCCCACTTTGTTAAAGGTCTGCCTCTTCTTCTTTTCCCCTGTGGGCCTGGCCAAGTAGTCACCCTTTTCGTCCATCTCTTGTCTCGCAGGCGCGCCACATGTCCAGCCCATTTCCATTTTAGTGCTTTGGCATGGACCAATACATCCCTTGCCTTGGTGATGTTTCTGATTTTTGTGTGTCTTATTTTTTGAATTTTTTTAATATTCATCATGCTGCGCTCTACTCCTCGTTGGCATGAAATTATTTTTTCTTTAATTGTTTTATTAAACTTCCACGTTTGGCAAGCATACGTTAAGCATGGTATAAGGCATGAGTTTAATACCTTAGTTTTTAGTTTAACTGGCATGTTACTTTTGAATATGTCTTTCAGAGCCCAGTATTTGTTCCACGTTAACTGTGTCCTTCGCTCTACTTCTTGCTCGTTACTATTTTGGTCGAAACTAATTTGTTTACCCAGGTATATATATTTGTCTGTATATGTGAGAGGCTCGCTTCCGACATATATTGTTCTTTTTGTGTAGTTGGTCATCAACATTGTTTTGGACAGGTTCATTTCCAAGCCTACTATTTTACTGGCAGCGTTGAGTGACTCTATCATATATTGAATGTCATGTACAGTTTCTGATAGTAGGACCAAGTCGTCTGCGAATCTTAGATGGTTTAGGTGGGCTTCTTTTATCTTAATACCTCGGCTTTTCCAATCAAGTTTACTGATAGTCGACTCCAGTACTGCGATAAACAGCAGTGGGGAGAGAGGGTCGCCTTGTCTTACTCCTCTATTGACTGCAAACCAAGGTCCAGCGGTCTCTAGTTTTACTCTACTCTTGCTGTTATTATATATACTCTTGATCACACGAATGTATTCTTCTTCTATCCCTTGTGTTTTTAGGGTTTCCCATATGATTTTATGTGATACGCAGTCAAATGCTTTTTGGTAATCAATGTATGCAATATAAAGCGGTCTATTTTTTTCTCGGTATTTCTCTATAAGAAGTTCTATTGTATGTATGTGATCAATTGTTGAGTATCCTTTCCTAAATCCAGCTTGCTCAATAGGTTGATGTGATTCTAATGTGGATTTTATTCTTTTATTTATTATTGAGGAGAAGAGCTTGTAGATGGTAGGTAGCAGGCTTATAGGTCTATAGTTCCCTATATCTTTTGGGTCGCCTTTTTTGTAAATGAGAATAATGTGGGATTCAGACCATTGGCTGGGTGTCTCTCCAGTTTCAATAATAAGATTGAACAGTTCAGTAAGGTGGGTAGTAAGGGTTGCTAAACCGGTTTTTAGTATTTCATTTGTTATGCCATCAGAACCTGGGCTTTTTTCTGTCTTAAGGTCTTTTATTGCTCTTATTACTTCGTTTATTTCGATCTGAGGTACAGGTGAATTTCTGTCGTTGAGGCTTGGGTTTTGATCTCTATTTTCCGTACATGTCGTTTCTCTAGCACTGTATAGATTTTTATAGAAGTTTGTTGCTATAGTAATAATGTCGTTACGGTTGTTGTGTATTTCTTCACCTTGTTTCAATCCTTCGATCCACTTATTATTCGTTCTCAACTCTTTGTAAGCTTTTCTTGTCCCTCCCGTTTGAGTTATGTGTTTTTCTATAGTGTAGTGTCTGTGGTTTGTGTAATCCCTCTTAATATATTTGCTTATCAGCTTGTAAAGGGCAGAGATTTCATTTTTTATTGCTCTAGATTTGTTGTTTGTCCTTTGAAGTTCCTTCCGCCTCTTTATAAGCTGTAACGTGCGCTCTGACAGAATTTTATGGGTTTTATGTTCTTTATTTTTGTTTTGAATTACTTGCAGGCCTCTGGTTATAGCTTTGACAATGTTGTTGTAATATCTTTGAACTGATTTATTTAACGGTGCGCTAAGTGTCTTATTTATATATTCGTTGAATTTTGAGATATCGTCTTCATTAGTTATTATTATTTTTTTACGGTTATTGTATTTTGTGCGGCTTTTTTTTTGTTTTTCATATATTATCGTTGCTCTAACTGCCCTGTGGTCCGAAGGGTAGTTTATATTTAGTACTTCTATGTTTTGAAATATTTGGGGACGATTTGATATAAAGAAATCTATTTCGTTTTTGTATTTTTTATCAGGAGAAATCCATGTCCATTTGTTTTTTGATTTTTTCTTATAGAATGTGTTTAAAATTGACAACCTGTTTTCCGTAGCGAATTCTATCAATCTCTGGCCTCTCTCATTCCTTTCACCATAGCCATTCGGTTTCATGATTAGATATTCTTCTTTTTTTGGGATCCCAATTTTTGCATTCCAGTCTCCCATTAGTATAAAATCTTTATATGATATTTCGATCGCTTTGTTGAGTATACAATAGAAATTGTCAATTTCAGCTTGGTTTGCTTTTTCGGTAGGGGCATAGACTTGTATAATTGATAAACGGGTATCTTCGAATACCACGTTTAGGATTGCGACTCTTTCTGTAAGACCGATGTAGCTTTCTATGTTGCGTTTGTGACATTTTTTTACTATAAAGCCTACTCCATACAAGCCAGGCGTTTGTCCCGTGTGGCATAGTATAAAATTATCATATTCTTCTATTTTGTTTCCGGTACGCCTTGTTTCAGCCAATCCAATTATGTCGTACTTAATATCTGATATAGCTTCTTGTAATTCTATCAAACGTTCATATGTTGATAGTGTTTTGACATTGTATGTTAAAATGTAGAGCTTTCGCGAAGTAGTTGAAACTTTGGTAAGGTTGATTGTATTGGTGGTTGTTGCTATGTTAGTTATGTGCTTCTTTGGAGGGTTTTGGTCATTATCTTCCTCGGTGACCAGCCGGCTTGGAAGACTTGATTTGTTTTTTGTTATGTTGTATTTCCTTATGTTATGTGTGTAAGAGGGGTGCTGTAGTTGCTAAAACTTCTCTTTGGTGTTGTCCTTTGATTCGGGAGTGTTATTTAGATTTTTGGTAATCAAGAAGTTCCGAATCCCTGGTTTTACTATCTCTTCTGGCATACTATAAGATTTTTTACTATTTATCAACATCATTACGATGTATCAACATCTAGTTATTTTATGAGTCACGGTCTCATTATAACTAGAAAAATAAAATTTCTATTAAAACCTGCTTAGTATTTGACACGGCATACCGTAAAAACTTTGATTGAAAACACCTAATGCAACGGCATGGCAGTCGGCTGTGAATGTTTTAGAAGAAAATGTTATTAAGCACACCGGAAATTCGTTTGCAAGTTTGTTTTAAAGATACATAATAAATTGATCATAGATAATAATATAATTGAACTAGATAATACTGGTTTCTTAGATTTATGTAAATGTTACACATGGAAATAATATACAGGGTATATCAAGACTGCTACCGAAAACGAAGCCGGGTGGTAGTTTAACCGACTTCAGACACAATGCAACAGAAAAAGTTGCAAAAAAAAGCGACAATTTTTTTTATGTTATTTTTTTCCTATGGCCATATTTTGGTGGTAAATACATTTTTTCCTAAAATAATAGTGTATACCCTTTTATTTATAAATACTCTAAGGTATAAAAGAGTTAAAATTATTATTTTAGCAAAAACTATAGATTTACCACCCAAAAATGGCGATATTTAAAAAATCATAAAAAATAATTGTCGCGTTTCTACGCGAAATTTTTAATTGCATTGTATTTGTAGCCAATAAAACTACCACCCGGCTTAGATTTCGGTAGCAGTCTTAAGATACCCGGTATACAGGTTTCGTAGTCACGGGCCGGACTGTAAAGTAACCGAAACGTCGGGATGTTAAAAAATGTGAAAAAATCCGCTATAAAATCCGTAAATTATAGTTTTATTCCAATAGATAATACTGCTTGATTATAACGTGTGGGTTGCCAATTTGATCAAACATTTTCAGTCATCCAAAATATAAAATGAAAAATAAAATATAACTTATAGAAATCATTACTGACTGCCTCGGTGGCGTAGTTGTACTACGATTACAAAGCTGAGGTCTCGGGTTCGAATGCCGGGTTGGGCAGTGAGTGATATTGGATTTTTCTATTCATTATCAGCCCAGACTCAGGAATAGTTCCCGATATGGCGATAGGCTCGCCACCTATCACATTGTGGGATGGAACATAAAAAGCGAAATGTGGGTGCCCTGGCACCTCTGCCTACCCCTTCTGGGAACAAGGCATGAGTTTATGTATATATATTGAAATTATAATACGACATATAATTACTTTCCGACGGTTATTCACGGCACACTGCTTAGAGCCCCGAATCAGAATGTACGCTGAATTATCCCATAGTATTCTAACTGATGAAAAATGAATGAGCTTAGAATTAGACTTTATATTTATATTCAATGAAAAAATATACAGTTTGACCTAAAAATACAGTTACATTATTTTGATGCAAATAAATGTTTTTTAATTATCTATTGTAACCGCAAATCAACCGCCCAGATTAATATAACTTTCTAAGCCTGTAGTGGGTCTGAATGAATAATCAAGGTTAAGGGGTCAATAATTGTTTATTATTAAAGGCTAGCAAATAGTGTAGTATACTATGCTACGGTCAAATACAATTAATTATCAGAGTTGCAATTTTATGAATAGAGGTACGTTTTTATTGTAAAATTGAAATAATTTAACAATATCAATATTATACGAATAAAAGATATTGTTAAGTTTATGACGTATGACACCACACACGCGATTTCATGTGTTTGCACGTTTACCGTAATCATTTACACTTTGTAAATTCAGTGATCTTACTATCCTCAGTATAATTGTCATTCTTTTATGTCAGTATATTGAATACTATTCGCACATTGGTGGTCTCCAAGAATCTTATTGAAATTATTCCAAAATGTTGAAGTTATCCGGCATACCTTTTAACTTTCGATAGAAATCATCGTTCGTGAGAGGGTTTTCATAACATTACATTCAGAATCTTTCAGTAGAATAAAACAGTATATAAATAAATATTATGTAATAATAATTATGACCTTAGCTATGTATATTCCAAAATATATCTTCCACATCTTAAATTTAGAGTTCTTTCGCTGTAATTGAAAGCAATGACCGAATATTCCGATACTATTTTGAAATCTGTTAACACTTCTACAATAATAAATTTTCCACAGTGACACCAACTAATGAGGTGCTAATGAAGCCTATTGAAGCGATTGCACTGATGACAGATGTTGTTATGTACTTCCCCACGATATTATTCTATCGTCTAATGACTATTAAATTATCACATCGGGCCTACAATTATACCCTTGATATGAGTCACGTGTAAATTATTTTCTTCATCTGCTCCTAAACACTTATGATATTGGTACAATGTTATTTTCATGCTGCATCGATATTTAACTTCTGAATTTAGAATCACCATTAAATACCTATTTATTTAAAATGTAATCTCATCCTAGCTGTAATTTTAAGGAAAAAAAAAGCCATTGTAACCCAACTGAGAAACCAACTGGGCAACTTGCAAATTAACTTACATTATAATCACTTCCTGTCTCCAGATTAAATAAATATTGTCAATTAACTCAGGCATAATTTATCACGGATATATTGAATACAGAAAACGAAAAACACCGTATAATTAACTTGATTGATAATGATTTCCACAAATTTTTAATAATAAAATTACATTAATTAATTTAATTAGACGATTTGAATATGATTTTCTTAGAAAATAAAAGAACTAAAGTTATTAAAGAGCTCAAACAATCTCCAAGTTAATAACAGTTTTGGTATCAAGAATCTAATATGTGGTGAGGATAAAATTATCAAAAAACTAGCGAATTATTAAAAAGAAAGCTAATTGGATTTCAGGTTAGATTTGCCAATCATTTTAAGCTGAAACTTTACTCATAGACCGTAAGTTTGAGTAGACTTAGCATCTTTCAACTTTTCATAAAACTATCAATAAGTAGATAGCTTAACTATTTTTAAAACAGCTAATATTATATGTACTTTACCAACTTTTATACTGCAAAAATGCTCTAGTTCGTCGCCAGAGCAATTTATAGAAAATATGTAATTTATTAGCCCGATTAGACAAAAAAAATCCATATCATCGTTTGCGACAATACGACAACGGAAACCAGCCGTATGGTAACGGTAAGTGAGGCGATTGGCACCAGTCTAGACGTCAAGACAATTTTAGCATTAGTTCGTAATAAAATTTAAACGACTTCCAATTTTAGATATTCCAATAAAATTGTGAAATAAACACTTAAGCGTCACACATTTCCTAATACTGATATCTCGATAGAAGTATTTTCGGACGCGTGAAAACTTCTGTAAATACTAAAATTACCAACTTAATAACAATTGCGTTCAACAGCACACAAATATTATACGATAGCATCAGATGTTAAAATAATATCTTACATCTTCACGTGTACTGCCCCGCAATTGAATTTATCAAGATTAAAATTGCACGCCAGAGAGTCGTTAATTGTTTGAGTTGAATACAAAAAGTACTAATTATATACCTTTTGCTTTGGTAGGTAAAACGATTGTTCGCACAATAAATTTCTCGGAATCTCCTAATAAGCTAATAAGCACTTAGACAATGATGCAAATTCTAGGTATCCAAATGTTGTTGAAACTATTTGTTAATAGTAGTAGTGAAAACCCAAATTTTGTACAGTGTAATTTCTTTGTTTTAATTATCATCCTATTACATGATATTAAGACGATGAAATATACCCATGTGTTCACTGTTTGCCATTTAAGTTTGATAGTCTCCGTAGTGATCTGTGGTCTCCATGATTATTTGCTTTTAAAATTTTCACCGAGATTAAAGTGTCATTCCTCCATATTACAGTTTTAGTATCTTCATGGGTTTCTCCATTACATGCAACAATATTAGCTTAGTAATTATATTTGTAAACTACAATCCCATGTCAATTTTAGTGTATTACTCGTCTCATTTTTCTGTAATGTTACCTTATTAGAAAAGCACCTTAAGTACTACCAAAGAGCAACATATTTTTTAAAATTTCACAGATGGTAGGTCTCCCTATTTCAGATGCGACCATTGATTTAAAAACTAAGGACAGGCCCTTCAGTATATTGGGTACGTCAAAAAGATGGCTGTGAAAATCGCGCCATCTGTTAGAATTTTACGTCAATGGCGGCCATGAAATCGTTTTTCAATACTGCTAAAATACATGTTATATTGACTTAAAGTAATATAATTTTTACTTAGCGGTGACAAAAAATGTTATCTTTTTTTTGTGAACTTTCGGTCATCTATACGTATATTGCACCCACGCACGATACAATTAGGCATTTGTCGACGACTTACCGATCGGTGCGTTGTGACGTCACAACCGCTGCACTGGTGTTGGGGACCACTTTCGTGACAACACTTTTCTTGCTCTCCGCCCCGTCCATATATTTTACGTCAATGGATGCGACCTTGATAGTTAACACCACAATGTCTTATTATACCGTCAAAAAGAAATGTAAATACACTGCGGTATTCCGATTTGATGGACATTCTAGCCAGAGTAAATACTGGACATAATGAGACTTAACATCATGTCCCAGGATGATCAGCGCAGTTGAATGCCAAGCATTATTGCTTTATAATAGTGTTGTTTGGCTTTGTTACTGTTCATGAGCGGTCGTATCGTTTACCATCACCGATTTTGCTTTTGATTTCTATTAGAAAAAAACTAATTTGTCTGGTACTCACGGTAATTTCTTCAGAAATTCTATCCTGAAATCTATATCCAGATTTTTTTGCAAGTTGTCATTTGTTTAAAGTATTTGTTCAATAGAATCCTAGCCATGCATGTTTACATTTCTTTAATCAATGGCATACAACAGCACTGTCATGCTGTGAGTCACATGCGTCGAACCGATCCGTCTGACTTCAGTTCAATTCATGCCGCTATACCGTTTGCAAACATTCAGGTTAGTATTATCTTTTATTTTATTACTTTTTGTAGATGTCAATTGTACACCGTTGCTAGATATTAAATGTCGTGTTTTATTTTCCTTTAGTAGTTACGATTTGTGTTGTTATCGATGTTAGTTGCAGTTACAAGCGTCTTGCTGTTCATGTAGTTTGTGTACATAAATGATTTTTTGTTGATATGTTTTGGTGTTCATTCGTTCTGAGAATTGATTCGGTGAATAAGATTAATAAAGTTATTATCATGCTCATATATTCCATATTCACATACCATTACTTTAAGCACTAATAAGTACAGCATTATAAGTATAGATCCATGATTTCTTTTACGACATTCATATTATATTTTAAATTAGATATCACATCTAGATTTAGTTTAATTTTACCAGCTTTATTATTACATTAGCACTCGCTTTTATTTGCATGGATGGTGTAATAGTCACTTTTAAAGATCTATATGAATATTTAAGTTAAATATAAATACTATATCGGCTCGTTTCTCTAGACAACGTCTTCACCCGCTCCCGCCATATATTATAAATTGGCATGCATCTCTATTCTCTCTTACCTCCGGTTTGCGTTGTCTATAGTTCGAGACGACAGGTGCAAAGAGTATGAATATGTCTATATACTACAGATGGGAACATATTTACATGTTTCACAGTTTGCGACAAAATTGTTTAGCCGCAGTCTGAGTCATAATTATTTTTATAACAATGAACCAGTACAATTACTCACGGTTTTCCGCGTCTAAGTTACTTAAATGTTTCTTTGGTTAAATTTATATACGTTGATTTGTTAAGTGTAATTAAATATCTTACATTTAGTTCATAAAATAACGCTCATTGATCAAGTTATGAGTATTTTAAATCAAATTTTATTATTTCAATTCATGTCATAATTATTATTTTCCTTTTCGATTTTCCCTTTGATATAGCAAAATATTAACACTTTTGTTTATTGTAAAGCAAAAATAAAATATTTATAAAATACCTTTGGAATGTTCAATTTCACTGCACAATGGACAGTCAACCGCAATCAATTACATTGCAAATAAAGGTAATATTCGGTGTCAAAGTCAAAATAATTAGAGTTAAGCATTCAAATACCGTGAATAAACAAACACACGTGAATACTCTTCTTGAAACCAGTTTCATGTATAATAATAACCTACTGAACGGGTTTTCCCGTCAATCAAATAATGATCTCAGACGCGCGCAACTTTTTACTGACAACGAGTAATGGTCTTTAACAATTTGATAAGGATAACTTTTTATCGTAAATAATAATATTTATTTACGTATCCTGACCATGTTATGCTTTTTTCTGAGGTTTTTTTAAGTTTGTTGACGTCATTCTTTTGTCCCTTGGGTACGTTCTACGTGGTAAAAAAAAGAGTTACGATTTATTTATTTTCTTTCCAATTTTGTATTTGGAAAAGGAATAACTTTCTTTCTAACTAGAACTATAAAAAGATTAAGCTTATTATAAAACATATTCTGCATAAGCTATTTGGGTTTTAATTAAAATATGTTTTTGGTATCATAATTGTTTTTTATATCTTATTTGGAATACAAGATTTTCTATATTTTTTAATTACTTAGAAAATCGTTTTTATAATGTTTTGCTGATCAGTAGATTCTGCTGCCTTGATTATTTCTCATATAGTAAACAATACACTTATTTAAGATTAGCGTGGTTTAAATGAAGTGATTCACGTTTTTATTTGCCAATCATTGAATTATAATAAATATGTGCATATACAGTTACTTTTTATTACTTAACATGACAAGAAAATAAAACAGCCAAAACAACTTCCTCTTAAAAATTGATTTACACGTATTAAACAACTGTATATTTAATCTTGTCTGGCTTCTTACAAATTTCAATTCACTATTTGCAGACAGCTTCATGTCACAACTCAATTGCGTTTAAAAAAATCTGACATACAACTGGAAGCTTTTCTAAAGACAAGAGTCGAATAAACAGCAGACCGCTACTTCTCAACACATTTTTATTTTGTATTGGTGTAATTAATTCTTTTGTCAAAATTCAATAGTTATACCTTTGGGTGTTTGATTGAAATGATTTTAACAAATGTTCTTTATCACGACATAGCATGTCAATGTATTATACGCTCCACTCAAGTACATATTTGATCGAAGATTATACGGTATATTGAAGTTTTATAGAGTGCTTTAACATAGCAAACGACAAAAGAACTAATAAATACTATAGTCCTAATCCACAATAATCTTATCCGGAATTTAACTTTTATAACCACACTCGTCTGTCTAATACCGCATCAATCTAATTTCGATATTTTTTTTAGCAAACCCAAGCGCAGAGCAAGTAGGAGCGTTCGCATACCAGGACTCAGCAGGCCACAGGTACGGTGGCACTTATGGACTAAAAGACGGGAAATTAGTAGAGGCAGAAGGAACGTTCCCACCAAACTTCCAAGTGAACACATTTAACGATTGGGAGGACTTCGCCCCTGAGTATTTTAAAAATTTACAGAACCTGCTGCAAGAGTAAGCTAAAAACAATACGTTGAAGCTACGCAGGCTCTGGTGGAGGTCTAGGTGGTTGGTTCTGTAGCTATCGAACCGATACTTCGTTGCATGAATATTCTATAGTAGGAGGTGATGGAAGGCAAATCTAGGCCGTATCATGTAAATAAGACTAAATTTGAAATCATCTGAACCATGCATACTAAACATGCAAAACTTGGATATTAAACCTTTGATGAATCCAATAAAAGTCTTTAATATAATTATAGATTCAGAACTCAGTAATAAGCACTGGCAACTTACAAAACTTAAGTTAATCAATAATTAATTCGTTCATATTAACCACTGTAATTATTTATAGAGATAATTATCGAAGACTTTCTCGGTCTCCGAGGTTCGCTCCCTTCAAACCGTTCGAACCTTTCAAACCGTTTGAACCATTGAAACCGTTCGAACCACTCAAACCATTCGAACCCATAAAGTTCAAACCATTCAAACCCCTGCAATTTAAAAGGTAAAGTACTATAAATCTTTAGGCGTGTTCGAGATCTGATAATGGTAACTTTCCTACTTCTCTATTACTAATTACATCTCCTTCTTCATCTATTTCGCTTTTTGTGCTGTTGGCAAATACACATCATATTTGATCTGTGTCTCAAGTGTGTGTGTTCTTTCAGGGTGTTCAATTCCAATATAGAGCACCAGCGACTAGCGTTGAATGCGGCCAAAAAGGCGTTTGACCTAACATCAAACCAGGCTGGCTACATCCCAAATTTTAACTACAGGTTCCCAGGATTCTACGATTTCCCGGATTTCGGAGCTTTTCCAGGACCCCAACAGTTCCCGATGCCGCACTTTGGTAATGGGTTCAGCGCTTTTGCCGGAGCAGCTGCTGTTCCGGGAGCAAATCATCAGGTAGCAGCGATTAATCCGGAAAATCCGGTAAGTTTGTGTACGCTGCGTTTATGTACGTTTTATGTGTACGTAATATGTTCGCAGTCGTGACCTCTACCTCGCCCCGTTCTTTATCGCTGTACAGATCAGATGATTACGAAACATCTTTAAATAACATTGTTATGCACACAATGACCGTGTATATAACTCACTTTATTACTGTATGTTGAAGATTTTATCCCATGCTCTAATGATTATTTCTTTCACGGTTTGTTTTATATTACTTCAATAGTTGATGAAGCGGTCCGGCGCGACTCCGTCTGGGTTCATATAATCTTTTGAATATATTTTAACGCCTATGTTAATAATGTAGGATTCCGATGTCTTTTTTTTCAAATCCGTTGATGAGTTTTATAGTTCATTCAATGAAACAATCAAATCTTTCCTCTTAATAATGTTCGTTCAGATGTTTAGATAAGTTTTTATACTGCTGTTAATTGACATAAAGTGACTTAGCAGTTGAATTAATTGATTTGGTCATAAAATCATGACCAGCAGTAAAATGATAATTGTCTCGGTACATATAACAATATAACCTTCGTACGTGAAATATAGACATTTTCAAATCATTGCGAACTCATTATGGCTCTCTTTTGGATATTTCTAGCATAAAGAAGTAAGACAATGTAAACAGTATTTATTCAAAATTTACAGAAGCAAGTAGACGTAATAGTCCTACAAATTTAGGAACTGGAATACTTAATAAAACGGTGTGGAATATTAGAGGATGCTCAATATTTATGAGGCACACCCACATAGTTTTGATGTGGATGAAACTTCAAAGCTGGACGCGTTGCATCAGTAATGTACTTGTACACAGGTGTGACGCAAAGATGTGTGATGTGCCTACATGATTATGCATTGCTGTAGGTAATCGTGCATCATCTAGAATCTAGATGTTATCGAAGCTTGCCAAGTGATGAATGAAGTTGCATGATGCCACATCAAATGTGTCTGCAGTGTCGCTTTAAGTTATGAGATCATGCTTCGTAAACCCGTATAGTATCACATAAAAATAATAAGAGTTTTTTTGTCTCAAAAATGCGGTTTGTGTTTATAAAATTTTGTGTGGAATGCTAATAATACTATGTAGTATTTTAAACAACAACTATAATTAATAACAACTTCTGTTTTCGTAAGATACTCAACTCACTAAAATGTTGAGACGTATTTGTACTGGTCCCGAAAACAAAATATTCTAGTTTTATTATTGTTAACAAGTATTATTCTTTTTTTAATACCACAACGTGTTCAAGAACTTGAATTTTAATATAAAGGTGCATCTATGAATGCAATAAAAACATGAAAATTCAAGGCAATCCATTTTTGGTTGCAATTAAATGTCAACTTATATTATGGAAGGATTCTTAATGGCTAAAGTCAAATATGTGAAATTAAAGCATCTAAATTCTAAAAGAAGGAAATGTTAGGGGTGAAAACATTACCTATTTTAGCATCTTCATATCTCACAAAAGTCGTCACACATATTATTTTTGTCAGGCGAAAATATGAAACGCATGCCCAAAAAACTGATCTAGGTACGGTTTTTTCACTTACCTTTTGTATATTGATATTAAAAACAACACGAGTTTATGAGCCACTAAATATATTGGTAGCGGTGATCATTTGGTAGGACGCCCTTTTCTTTAAAAGACTTACATACATATATACATAATATATTTCTTTAACTGTATGCGATAAGATGGAAATATGGTAAAATGGCCCATATTTAAATATGCTTAAACATGTCCTGTATGCTTTCATGTCTAGCAGAGGATTGACAACGTAATAAATAACACAATTATTTCAGGCCAACCCCAACGTGAACAAGTTGAACCGCTACGATGAGCCTCGTTCTGGCAACGATGGAAACTACATGAGCGTCTCGTCTTCTTCCTACTCCTCGTCATCCAACGTCAATGGAGAGGTCAAGAACAGCCGGGGAGCCGAGACCATAGTCAACGACAACGGCCGCGTCACCAGATACAAAGTCCAGAACTAAATGTTCATCAGCTATTTTCATTCCTTTTCCAAAGTATTCGAATCGACAAGTTGGATTTTAACACTATACAATATTCACTGAAAAAAGTACAATATAATCATCTTTAACACTTCATGAGTTGTTTTTATTTGTATGTTATTTACTGTGATGTAAATCAATCTTCTATGGTTTTATTAAATTTATTTATATTCCAGAATATCGTGTAAATGTTGATTTGTTCCTATATTGGTAGATTTGTTAATTGATCGATTTTAAAAGAGCGAATACAAAACCCGTTATGAGGACTACGCCATAATAAGAATGTTTTAAGTTAGGGAGCCAGAACTACTTGGTAGAAGGATAAGACTGCAGGAAAAGCCCTATGTCATGTCTGGAATAATGCATTAATTCCTCTGCATCTGCAATATCACAATGACAATATGTATGCACCACAAAGGTGTGGATTTTTTAAATTTTTATTTCATAGGTGATCATTGCCGCCCAAGACCATCCACGACGCTTGGATCATATATATGTGTTGCTGGCCCTTTAAATTGGCAGAAGGCCGGGAAGGAATTAGGATGGGAGCAGGAAAGGGGTATTGGGCATTCGGCAATCAACAAACGAACCCAACGAACCGACTCTACCATATCCTGGTGGCAATATTATTAAACTTTAAATGCATATTGCTGCGAGGATCTTTACTTTTTTAGAAAACATATACCCTTGCTCCATGTATGGAACAGTCACTAAGAAGGTTTTTTTCTCAAAGTAGGTAACAACCCGTACATACGTTTACAACATTTGTTTGTAAAGTAATAAAGTATTCTGAGTACGCTTCAAAGCTCATACACATAAACTAGCGATTATTACAACAACATTAAAAACAAGATGAAAATAAGGATTAACAAAACAAAAATCGTGCGCACGAGTACGAACGTCTATTATACCATGCGTCTCAACCTGCGCGCGACGCCTCAAGGTTATTCAGATAACATCACGTTTTTCTACATTAAAGGATGTACAAAAACAATGAAACACATCTATTAGTTTAATTTCACCAATTTACCGTCTATCCTCACCTTTGGAGTAGTTGTACTGTACCATTGTGTTCGTTGTCCGCATTTAACTCCCTGACCATTACTAAGTTCCAAGCATCTTCTGCAATAAAATTCTTTAACGCTGTCGTCAGCTATCCTTCTATGGATTTTGCTTTGATAATACTGATTGTTACTGCGACCGTGAGAAAAATATTCTGGACTACGAGAGTTGACGTTGAAGAAATTAGATGGTTTCCACTGCATGGGAGTCGCCAAATTAGGATATATATCGTGTTCGTCACGTAGATTGTGAGCCATGAACATGGGATCTGGATATGGCACTTTATGCCTTGTATCTGGAGTGCGTATTTGCGTTGTTTCTACGGCTTTATAGCCGCTTAGAATTGGCACTTCGCCACTATCTTCCTTTGGTGTATTTCCCCTTTGGCCTATGTTGTAAGTAAGTGTTCCCCCACCTGTCGAATAAATCTTTGTCAATATTTATCTTAATGTAATAATTTATAAACATTGCTCTTGAGGATCCTTTTATACGGACCAGATTTTATCAAACCCGAATAAAGATCAAATCAATTCAAAACGTAGTTCTTAGGTGCAGTTGAGGGAAAAATATATTTAATCTGTATCCGTGCAATTATAACTGTAGTACAAAGTTATAACATTTTTATTATTTAATAAATTTAACGAAGCTGATTCAGTATGTATAAAATGTATTCTATAAATTTGACAGCACGCAAAAAAGCAACATAAGCTACCGTTTTGTTTTAGTGCAACATTTATAAAAGTATACGTGACATGAGTAACTAAAGAATTTTATTGTATTAAAGAATGTGAACTGAGTTGAAGACACATTAATATTACTGATGCTACTCGAGATAAAATCTAATTGCTTTGCGATCTCACCATCATTAGTGCCGTGGATTCCCCGACGGTTATTGTTCTTTAATTTAGTAGATAGAACTATTGTATGTTGTACTTCAACATCTTCGTCTTCCACGTTAGTTGTATTTGTGAATACAGATGATGTGTCTTCATCGCCGAAGCCTAGTTTCGTCGACACACCATGACATGATCCAATTAGTGCTGTAAAAAGCGTTTGATCACTGATTTATTATGGAAACATTGAGCAAATTAGAAGACTATGTTCAACAGTAGGTAAACTTCCTCTGTCTGAAGACATATACAGAGAGAAATCGAATTAATCTTTATCCCTAGACAGTATAATTATTGTATCTTTTTTCTCCTTAAAGGTCCCTATTTTTATTGACCAACGATGTTTCTTTACACGTGATTATTAATAACTAATTACAGTTTTTTTTTCTCTATATTACATCATCAATAAAAGACAAAATTGTTTGCAATACGAGAGATTAATTCAAAAAATAACAAAAAAAAAGAGATGTCAATATTATTCTACAAGACAGGATTTTCCTAGGAAGGTCATCGTAGTAAGGTCAAAAGTAGAATGTAACATAAAAAAGTACTTTTATTTTTTATTGCAATTAATATCGAGACGAGCATGCTGTTCGCTGATAGTAAGCATTTACACTGCTTTTTAGCGACGAAATTGACTTTGCAATTATATCTACCCAGGCGGCCTCTCACATATGAGAGACCTTACCACCAGTAACTTATTTGTACTATAATAACAAACTGTCATCATTGTTTAATTTTAATTTATTTTAAGTTGAGCAAATTTAATGAATAATTAAAAATTTATGTTCGAACCATAAGGATAACGTCACCTATTAATACAATGATTATATTCTAATGCGTCACTATATGAGAGCGTTGACATAAACTTATCCTAGACTATGACTATTTGAATAATATGTAATGAGGCTTTGTTTACTTTTGAAGCCATTGTTATTACAATCATTTTTTCTACTGTTGGTAGGTCTCTTATATGTAAAAGGCCGCCTGAGTACGTACACCGCAATGTCTATTTCTTCCGCCAAATAGCAGTGTAATTGCACTGTTGTATTTCGGTTTGAAGGACAGTTTAGCCAGAATAACTACATATTGACTTTTAGCCATAGTAAGTACTAGACTAACAGCCGCTGCCAATAAACAATCCCAATCCAAAATTTGCCGTTTGAGATTGACAGCTCAATCTTTTTTCTGATACTATATTGCCAATAATCAATCTCAGTAGTGAAAAAACTATGGCAACATGGTAAATGATAAATCTAAAAGTAGAAAACAATCCAGATTGACTTCAATCTATTTTTTTCGATTGATTATTGGCATCGGCCGTTAATGATTCATAACATCTTATGTCTCAGGATAGGTAGCGCAGTGAAATGTCATGTTATTCATGGTGTTGTTTGGTTTTGCTACTGTTCATGAGCGGCCGTATCGCTTACCATCGGGCGAATGACATACTCGTCTCGCTATTAATAAAAAAAAAACTTATACATACTAATGATGGTTTATATATCAATATATATTATTTTATTCAAAGGATTCTTCTATTATGCGCAGTAGACAGATGAGTTGCGGTTCCCCTTGACTTGAGTTCAAGGCAAAACATATGCCAATGTTGACATGCATTGTTAAAATATCATACTTGTTATTAAATATCCTGTTGTATTTTACCTAACATTTCTTGGAGAAGAACTAGCATACTTACATGTATACCAGCTGCAATTTGCAACCCAATAAAAGTACCTTAGATATTTTAATATGGTGTTAGTTGTAAGTATTACTTTAGATTTACTAACTACTGCTCTTAAATATGGCGCCAATTTTGGTTACCCTTTACACACATCTTTAAAAATAATTAGATGTATAGGAAAATACTTCATCATTTAAAATACTTAACGTATTAATTGCGTTTAAGCAAATGAGGAACCTATTCTTCATGGTCCATTTTTAAATTGTTAAGAGGATCCAAAGAACTAATGACGTAATATGTAGAGGTCACTTCATTATGTAACAAAGCCACATAAAATTTTGTTTAAATGATGTATCTTTGATTGTTTCTACTTAAGTAATGAAACATCTGAATGTTTTTAATTTGATTAAATAAAAACATGCTCACCAAAAACAGCCAAACATAAAGGAAGCACAGTCATCTTGTCACCACTCACCATCAAGATGTCACAAACAATAGTTCCCGAGTTGCGTGCTATCTGCTTTTTATATAAACAACACAAATTGAGCTAAATGATGTCGCAGAGGAAGTCGGACAATTACATGCCGTGTTTATATTGTAAAAACAAAAGGTGGCTCATCCCGTGAAGCAAAAAACTCAGGAGGTAAGAACAATGAACGAATTGGGTGAACAGACCTGTCATTATTAAATTTAGGTATTGCAATGCGATTGAAGGTACAAATTAAAGCAATAATTTGATACGTTTGATCTATTTCTATAGTTCCTGCCATTTCAGAAACCAAAGAGTGGTAGAGAGCACTCACCATCATTAATCATGCAGGCTGTTAGCTCGTCTGCCAAAACAGGCAATTAAAAAACATGTAAAGGTAGATGCTACCGACAAGTCGCTATGGAAATCTTAAGGGAGATCTATTATGTTTAGCAATGGACTTGCCACGGGTGATGATGATAATCCTTGTAACAGATCTTTCTGCTTTCGATTTGTAGTGGTCATAAGCTATCTTTGTACAGCAAAGAGCAGAATTGTAAATTCGGTTCGTAGATTATTAATAATAATAATCTCAAATTATGGTCACAGGAGTGGTGTAAAGTAGACATAGACGCTAGAGAAAGAGACAATAGCAATAGATCTAACCAAGGATCTAACACAGAAATTGAGTTCTGAGATAAGGAGAGAAGAGGTGTAAAAAATTGACGTTAGATTTTTTCTGACAAAGGTTAAAGAATGAATTTAGAAATTGCACAATATAATTATTGTATTGTTGTAGAATTTGTTGTTACATTCATACATCGATTACTAACTATGTTATTTCTATTTCTATGAACTATTAACTATTCACAAATGCTCAGTGGTTCCTAGTTGTAGATATGCTCTACAATCTAGAGTACTAATGAGAGCATAATGAGAGGGTGTAAAGCCATATAATCCAACACTTTGGCCTAATGCGGTATGGCGAACATTACATACCATAAATTCTTAACATACTAAAACGCACAAAACCTGTGAATTTTAATTTGGAAGAGATGCTGTACAAGGTAGCACAGCATCAATCGATTGAGATAGTAAACAGTTGCTCAAATCCGGATAAACACAGGCTAAATCAAGACTTGCTTGGTTCCAATTTGCTAATATTTTGAAAATGCCAGAACTTAATATCCTATCCTTGAAGAATTTTTGAGGGATCTTTGCACAGAAGTAAACATAAAGGTATCATTGACCGCCACGCCATCTTTTGATGTACATGTAAACTACTAGCAGAGCTCGTGGAGTAGGTAACAGAACTAACAATAATACAATCTAGCTTACAAGTTTATACGCTATCCGGTAGATGGCGTTTGCCTGATGTATGATACTAATCAAAAATATGTTTTTTTTTTTGAGACACGTAGATACATCTATACTCTATAGTTTCAAAAGCTTTTTGTTAGATGTCGATGATACAACAAATAAAAAAGGCGCAAAAAAAAAACGCGCCCAACGTGGGGCTCGAACCCACGACCCTGAGATTAAGAGTCTCATGCTCTACCGACTGAGCTAGCCGGGCAGTTGCACTTAATGTTGAAATTATACATTATAAAGACTTATTATAAATATAATAACTTCTTTTAAACTGTGACTGTGAACTGTGGTGACTCATTACCTATAATAAGGTGTAATACAATGATAAATAAGTTAAGATTTTTCCTACACAGTTTTAATTGAGGCGCAATGGAAATCGTTAGATCCTACATAGATTTCATGAACAATCATTCAACCTTAGCTATCATCATTAACCTTTCCTTTGACTTAGGATTACACAAAAACAGTAGAAGAGATGTATGTCGTTATCGGCCATAAAATTCTCTTTGCAACTAGTTCAAAGCACATCTGAGAGCAGACCCGGAATGAGACGTTGACAACGTGATCAAATACCCACGTCTTTGTGCGGTATGCACGGGTAAAGATTAAGAAGTTTTCTCCGACTCATTAATAATAGAAAGGATAATTAAAATCCATAAACACAACTATACAAAGTAGTTTTAATACAATAAGGGTTACAAGAAGTCATTGGATGCATCATGCAGGCCGCTACAAGAAGCAAATCCTTGGAAGAGGCCTATGTAACATTACACCTCAAGGACCGAAGGTTCTCATACCACTGTCAAAAGCCTTTTAGCTTGCAAGAACATAATATCATTGAATTACATAAGTAATTACATAATAAGTAATTCAAAGAAAAATGCCCATTCTATAATGAATCTTAGTATCATTGCGAAGATTTATGTCCCTCAATGAAACCTACTTTTTTGGGTGTAATAAATAAAACATAATTGCGACTCAGGCCTAGACTTCATAGAGAAATGAACTTGAAGTCAAATAAAATATTTTTTTCGTCTTCGGCCATGTGAACAAAATATAAAATGTAACGATAATTATTTTATTTAATAAAAATCTGTCGCCCGGGATAAAACAGGACAAAGTTTAATGACAAGTCCTACACAATGCCATAATGCATTTTAAGCAGTTCAGGTATCGGGATCAACGATTTTTTTTTACCGAACATACGAATGGGCATTCTCCTTAAAAAAAAATTAGAATAATAAAGCCTTGTAAAATGTATCTCAATTCACCCACAATTCACGTCTTCAGCCGTCCCTGCGTGTGTGGGTATTCGTGAAATAATCCGCGGACAGTTTACCGCAATCCCCTCAGGATCGTCTTTGAGCTTTGACTGCAGTCGCCGCATGCACGCTAGCAAATAACACCATCCACGGAAACAGTTAGCTCTTTGTAACCAACGAGACCTTTTCTATACCACGTTTGTGTTCTAAATGTCGTTTGAAATTGGAATGTACTTTTGTATTGATAGCTGGCATGTAGGGAGTAGGTAATTGTGTTTTAGTTTTCAAATGCATTTAAAGTGCATAAGTAACTGATTAAATCTTTACTAGAATGTGGTCGTGGATTGCATTAGAAGTTCTGGTTTTTCACCGTGTGGAACATGTGATCTAGACTCGAAATACAATGGTTTAAAAACAATATAGGGTTAATATATATATATTTTAAATCCATCAATGATTCGTAATGATAATACAAGGCAGGCGGGATAGTCAAACAATTATATTGCACGAAAATTATGTAAAAGCAACCCTAGAGAGCTTTAAATGAGATTGAGTAAAAGAAAATTATTGAAAGCACAGACTTTGGCTACCACAACATGCCATATTATAATCGTATCTGGAAAAACATGCCAACTTTTTTTTCCTGATACACTCAGTATATGGTATAATACAGTAACACGTTGAACGCCACGCGGCCCACCGGTGGGCGATTCAAGCAAACCCGGGCTTAGTGGAAATCATCAATTCCATCATTTTTCGCTAAAGTTAATATCTCCTAAGAAAAGCAGCCCTAACATCTCCTAAGAAATTCGCTGTAATTTTTAATCTTTTCTAAATATTTAAAAATTTAAAAAGCTGTTTCGGTGGTTACACAGGGCCATGCGGGTTACATCTTTACCGTTTTCATTCAATATTAATGCCCCGTGGCTTGTAATCAACATTTGATGTGAACACCTCGCTCCGGTCACGGGTGTCCTCCGTGGCCCGAACAGTTCAATACAGTGTGACCCACCGGTGTCCCCCGTGGCCCAAATGACTAATTGCCATTTTTTGCTCGGCGTTTAACGTGGTAATGGTCATGCTATGCTCGTTTATCTCTGGCAGAAACTCTAAATATAAATAGTCCTGCCAATTTACGCGACTAAAACCTCTTTACAAAAACATACAATACTATCACATGTAATGAAAGAATCCGCCTTCCCTTTCGTATGGAAAAAAGGGCGACAAGAAGTGTAAGTGGCGATGTAAGAAACGAGGACCGTACAGTGCGGGACGCGGCACGCTTTCAAATTACCGACGGTGCTCTACTTTATACTCGCACATCGTGAGGGTGCATTTTCACCTTCATTTGTCAGAAAACCTACCGACGGACATATAAGGATGTACAGTATGTCCAAAGAAATGGCGCACCTGCTGATATATATGTATATTCTAGTAAATCGTCTTTGCGCCTGTATTAGGATGAATTTTCGTAGCTTATTCTCATAATAACAAGAGTATCGACGAAACAAGAAATAATATTACACATGCTTCCCCTTAAAATTTTACGCCCAAAGTTCTGAGAGTTTGAATGACATCTCCTGTATGTAAAAAGTTAAGTTAAGGCGAAGTCTACGAAAGTTTTGTTGCTGTTGAAAATGGTTTTCATGGTATATTCCGATAACCATTTAATTACGAAACGAAAAAATACGTATAGGTATGTTCAAATTTTGTTCTTTAGCTATTACAATTGGTTTTATGCGAAAAATTAGTTATAATACTTAAAACTTTAAAATTTAAATGGTCATCACTCATAAACAGATGGATATTTTCGAAATATTATTTATTTATTATCATATATTTATACCGGGTGTATCAAGACCGCTACTGAAAACGAAGCCGGGTGGTAGTTTTAGTGACTACAAACACAATGCAACTAAAAATTTCGCAAAGAAACGCGACATTTTTTTTATATTTTTTTAAATATCATCATTTTTGGGTGGTAATCCATAGTTTTTGCTAAAATAATAATTTAAACTCTTTTATACCTTAGAGTCTTAATAAATAAAAGGGTACACACTATTATTTTAGGAAAAAAATATATATTTACCACCCAAATGCGACCATATGAAAAAAAAATAACAAAAAGAAATCGTCGCTTTTTTGCAATATTTTCTGTTGCATTGTGCCTGAAGTCGCTTTTAAACTACCACCCGGCTTCGTTTTCGGTAGCAGTCTTGATATACCCTGTATTATGCCCTTGTATTGAACTTAGCAAGTGCTCCGTGTTCCTGCACTTCCCATATACTTGTTTTCTCAAGAGTGCCCAACATATAAAAACAAAATCGAGCAATTACTTCTTTCGACCCAATCCTAAAAAAAATATGGATAAATTTACAATCGGTCAGTTAAACCTTCATAACGATAGGGTAGCGACGTCCGAATTAGACACGTTAATTCATGATTATAAATTAACTATCGTTCTAGTTCAGGAGCAATACCAACATGCGCGATTACGTAGTAAGGTAGTACAACTCGATAACAACTCACGAGCTGGTATTTTTGTGTCGGGTTCACATCTTACCATTACCTCAGTGCGTAATCTTATGACGTCACACTGTGCTGTCGCTGAGGTGTCTAGTCCGATTTGTAAGGTTTATGTTGTGAGCTGTTATTTTCAATACTCAGATCCTGTGGGTCCTCATCTGCATCACCTCCGCTATGTCTTGCGGTCCCTCGCAGGACATAAAATTATTATAGGTGCTGACGTTAATGCGTCATCTGTCCTTTGGTATGGCAAATATCGCTCCACTGATACTGAGCGACGTTGCGCTGTAGAAGATTTCATTGCAGAGATGAATCTCGAAATACACAACACCCCCGATGCACCACCTACTTACAGTAGCCCTACGGGCGAATCTTCTATTGACGTCACACTTTCTAGTGGAGACGTCCGTATTGATAGGTGGCGCGTCCTGCCGGACGCGTCTTGTAGTGACCATCGCCTGATTGTGTACGAGTTCTTGCCTAGATTGACACAGGGTCCGATACAGAATAATTTTAATTTTAGATATAAATCTAGAGGTGCTAACTGGGAAATCCCAGTTAGCACCTCTAGATTTATATCTAATGAAAAAAAGCAAATAGCGAGCCAAATAAATATTTGGCTCGCTATTTGCTCGGCATGCTGGGGACTTCACTCGCAATGATCTATCAGCTGAAACCTGTGCTGAGATTATGTCGGACACTTTTACATATTGCGCAGACATTACCATCGGTCGAGGTTCCATCACTAACACTCGGAGGTGCGATTGGTGGAATGACTTACTGGTCCAACTACGTCGGACTTTTCGCAGAGCGCGTAGGTGTTTCAACGGGCTTAAGAGACGTTGTGTCACAGGGGAAGCAATTACATCTGCTTTAAATAAACTGAGAGTTGCCAGATCACATTATAAAGCGGCCGTCCAAAAATCGAAAGGTAACTTGTTACGTAAAATTGTGGCCCGGTTAGATAGTGAGGGTCCGTGGTCTCCTTTATACCATGAATTTAAAGCGAATAGGTCAATCAATTTGGCTTATATTGAGAATTTAAAAATTGACAACAACTTCACAACTGGTATTGAGGAGACAACGGAGGCTCTGTTACAATCGTTAATTCCGGATGATAATATTGAAAATGATACAGAATACCATAAGCAGATTAGGATGTGGGCCTTGGAGGTACCGAACTCCTCCGATTCAAATCTCGCGTCGTTTGATGAATTTAGCGAAATTGTACGAGCTTTGCCCCTAAACAAGGCTTCCGGTGACGATAAAATAACTAATAAAATGATCAAAGAAGCGTGTAAATCGGCCGGCGATGCATTACTCACTGTTTATAACAGATGTATTGCTGAAGGGGTTTTTCCGCGGGTATGGCGTACCGGTTTCATTCGTATAATACCCAAGGGTGGCGATAAATCTCCACATGATCCTAAGTCGTATAGACCTGTTACACTCTTACCGTCTCTAGGTAAACTTTTAGAACGTCTTATCGTCCCTCGATTGCTACCGGGTGGACCAAAGTTTCATGAAAAACAGTTCGGATTTACAACGGGTAGGTCAACTATCGACGCGGCAATATCGGTTAGAAGAGCTGTAAGTACATCGGCGCGCAAATATGTACTCGGTATTTTCCTGGACATATCCGGTGCTTTCGACAACGCTTGGTGGCCGATGCTGCTTCTTAAGTTGAAATTACGAGGTTGCTTTAAAAATATATATTCACTTATTTACTCGTATTTCTCGCACGGAACAACAAAACTTAAACTTGGACACTATGCTGTGTCGAAACCACTTACGATGGGCTGTCCACAAGGTTCAGTTTTAGGTCCTTATTTGTGGAATTTAGGGTTCGACGATTTTCTTGCAATTCCCTTGCCGTCAGGGTGTTCTTTGACCGGATATGCGGACGACGGCCTTTTGCTTATAGAGTCAAATAGTAGATCGGGATTAGAAATTATGTCGGACGCGTGTTTAAAACTAATATGTGACTGGGGCCATCGAAATCGCTTAACCTTTGCACCACAAAAAACTTTCCAATTACTTCTGAAAGGAAATTTAAAATCACAGCCGCGAATTAAATTTAATAATATCAATGTTAAAAAAAAGGAATCGGTTTGTTATCTTGGTTTAATTTTAGAAAGGAATTTTTCCTTTCTTGAACATATTAAGAACGTCGGGGAAAAGTCGAAAAGGAACTTTTTTGCTTTGACAAGAATATCAAAATCAACGTGGGGGCTATCTTTCAATACACTGAAAATCATCTACGGAGCAACTTACTTAGGATGTATCTGTTATGGATCTCCCGTATGGGCTGATAGGGCTACTATCGGTGCTGTGCGAAGAAAACTGCTCCAGAGCCAACGTTTGGCGTTGATATTCTTGTGCAAGGCATATAGAACTGTTAGTACCGAAGCTTTGCCTGTCCTAGCGGGTGTACTTCCAGTCGACCTGGAGGTGCAACGTCGCGCCGCGATGTATTACTCTAATAGAGAGAATATGGATAAAAGTTTTTTCACCGCACGTGAACTTTTAAAAGTTGACAGATTATTTAAACCGGTTTCAGTGGTATATAGCGAACTATTAGATGAATGGCAAAATAGATGGGAGGTATCTTTGAAGGGCCGGCATCTATACCAATTTTTTCCTTGCGTACGTGATCGTTTAACAAAGACGTGGCTAGATGTCGATTATTGCGTATCACAATTTCTCACGGGCCATGGTAACTTTAAGTCTAAACTATACTCTTTTAAGCTTGTTGCGTTGCCTGCGTGTTCATGTTCAACACCTAATTGCGAGTATGAGCAGTCCGCGCATCATATACTTTGGGAGTGTAGTCTTTGGCATAATGAGCGTAAAATCATGCTAGATAGTATGCAAATATCATCTGGAGTTGTATACTACATGGACCTTGTAGAGACTAGAAAGAACTTCCGTGCTTTCCGGCGTTTTTGCCATACCTATTACTGGAATCAAGCATAACAGTTCACATAATAGGTCCCATTTAAATGTAATAATAATTTGATCCGTGGTGCTTCACAGCTGGCTTCTCCGGCTGTGAAAGTCTTTTTGCGAGGTTATTTACCTCTTCAGTTCAATGTTTTGTCACCCGCTTTGCACGGAGGGAAGTGGACAATAATTTATTTCCAACTCCTCCTATTAATTTAACTTTCTGATTAATTTCGTTGCGGGTTAAAGACAAGTTAGACATTCCCGGAGACTCGCCGAGCTTCAATGCTCGGTGTCATTACTTTGCGTGCCACTGTTGATCCTGGCTCACAGGAGTTACAGTGGTGGGTGTGAGGGCGGGACAGTCTCCAAAAAATATACTTGTTTTTTTTATACTTGATTTTATACAATACGAAACACGCCAACAGTCATGAATTAACAGTATACTATTCGGTGGTAGGTCCTTCGTATGCAAGACTTTACATTGGTGGGTAGTATCGCTTTGCTTATATCTACCGTCAAGTTAAATATTCAAGCATTGTTGTAAATTACTATAAAGGGCCATTATAGGCAGTAAAATGACGGGACATTGAAAAAAAAAACTAACAAATTGCATTTCGGGATGACGAGTAAAGTGTAGGTAAACTGTAGTGTAATTCAGATCTTAGTAGAAATAAAATCCGAGTGTCAGTGCTTGTTTGGAGGCAGGCGTGACTACATCACTGCTCTTCTCGCCAACCTGGTTAGTAAAAATATATCCATAAATTACACATATAAAGGTGACCATTAAACTATGTCGGATCAATTAAATTGTTATCAGGAATAATTAATATGGTACTGTCAATTGGATCCGTTTCACATAGTATGAATTAATATCCTTAACAAAATAAACATAGGTATATACATGTATGTATACATAGGTACAAATAAATAATCTACCGATTTGAGCCGTAACTAATTACCTGTCGTTGTTCTAAGAAAACCTTTAAAAATCATTTTATTTAATCAATCCCGCACAGCGTGAGCATTGACGAGACATTTTGACGGACAGTCGTTTTTTAACTTGATCGTAGGCAAAGGCACCGAGGTCGAATGTCTTGCCCTTGAGAAATCACTGACAATTTAAGTGTCTAACTTTGTGTTATTTCTTCTTGAATCCAAAATGTAAATAACAAGGAACTTGCAATACCATAAGAGGCCGGTCATCAAAGGATTATCATAACGACATATTTACAATTTCTTCGGATTATAAGAAATTAAAACGTGTTTGTGTAGTTGTTTTGATCGGCAAAGTTAATGGCCACATTTCACAAAGTGGCCAGTTGCATAAACTCATTTTCACTATACCATGGTTATGGGCAAACTTAGTTTATGTAATTCCGACGTGTAATTGGGCCTTAGTGTTGTCTTTTAAATATGATAACAAATTTTGCGTCAGGCAAAAGTAGGCCTAAATCAAAATGTCCCTACTTAATATCTCAAACTGTAAAATAATTACTGTCACAATAAATTAAATAACGCGTACAATAAAATGCAAATATACCGCTAGTAATTCGAGAAGTTTAACCCCAAATCTTGTAAGCGGTTTATTTGATCCAAATCTAGTTCAAAGACACGTTTCAATTGATCGAATCACATTTATTGCGGACAATTTGGATACATTAATATAATTTTATAGCAACTCAATAATGAGACCAATAAAATCTCTCGGACCGCAAAGCTCAAGTAAAATTGCAGAGGAAATAAATATAAATTGGACATCACATTGTAGCCAGAGTATATGGACATATTGAAACTTAACATCTTATATCTCAGGATGATGAGCGCAGTGGAATCATGAATGGTGGTGGAATATGGAAGTAAAGCATTGCTACTGTCTATGAGCGGTCGTATCGCCTACCATCAGGCGAATGCCACGCTCGTCTCGCCATTCATACCTATTAAAAAAGACATTTCATAATTACATTACAAGATATACTTGATATTTTCAATAGAACTAGCCATCAGATGCTTACTTTTATCAAGTAAAAACCCATAGCAACGTCTTTCAATATACACATCCATTGATCCCAAAATATAGGATCTTCATTCGAGTTATTTATGATTTTCTTATCCTTTTCTGAAGCACTCAACCTCATTTACCTTTCAACAAAGATAGAAGATATTGCGAAGTGAAGCATTCCAATACGGCTGATGCAAATAGCGAACAATCTACGGCCCGCAATCAGCAGAGTGCCGACTGCCGCTGTACCGACGCTGAACTACTTACCAGCTGTAGCGTCTATACCTGTCTATAACAGGGATGGCAAACCAATGGCACGCGTGCTATGGATGGTACACGGCGTACTAATTTGAGCACGCCACTGATAAAAAAAGTTATATGCAAAAAGAAAAAATAAAAAACCAAGAAATTAGATTTATTCAAAACTATAAATCATATTCCGAGCTCGTTGGTTTGACAGAAAGAAAGAAAACGATATTTAATGGTTACAACAATGGAATGCACACACTCAAAAAACGCGAATTAAATTAAAAAATAGCAAAAATGTACTTAGGTGTCCACTCACATGTTGTTTTCAGTGGTCACATGCAAACGCTGGCCAACATACTAAGATGATATTGTGGTATAAGTAATATACGATACGGGCACGTCATTGGCCTTATAGGATCCTTTTGTTTATAAATGGCACGTTGGTAGATAAAGGTTGGCCACCCCTGGTCTATAGCAAAGAAAAGAAATTGGCAATCGCACTTTATGCTACAATTGTAATTGTGAAGTATGTGACTTCTTCATGTTGATAATGACTGAATAGATTTGAGCAAAAGTTTAACAGCTTTATTCATAAGCATGTTATAAACCTATTATTGTTATCGGATGTTTTGTGCCTTTCGAACTACTTTTATTTTATTTTATTTTTATTTTATTTATTAGGTCTACAATAAATCACATATCAGTACATAAAAATAAACAGAAATGAAATAAAAGAAAGATAAATACATGATTTCCCATAGTAGACACAGCATACAATAAAACAATGGTTAGGTAAAGTAAGTTAACAATTCAAAGTTTAACAATCAAAAATAATAAAATAAACTAAAACAACAAATAATATTTAACAACTAACTATAAACAAGTTCGTAATATTTATTCGCTTACATGGGAATTCAGTTTGTGCGAAGAAGTGAATGAAATGAGTACGTGGTGGCCTGTTAGTATACAGATCAGGGGCCCTACTATATTCATCGAACGAACGAACGAACGAACGAAGGACCCTACTATATTCAACGAAACGAAGTTCGAAACTTCGGATGATCAAAGTTTATATACGATACGAATGTACCTACATAAAACTTATGGTCGTTATTGATTTATGGTCGTAACCATAGACTTATAGTTACGGTGTACGTTATATATATACATTCGTATCGTATAAAAAACTTCGTTTGTCCGAAGTTTCGAACTTCGTTTCGTTGAATATAGTAGGGTCCTTCGTTCGTTCGTTCGTTCGTTCGATGAATATAGTAGGGCCCCAGACGCGGCTTCCACCATGTTTACGGTGGTCGCGGGTTCGAATCCCAGGACACACCTGACACTTTAGGCATCATGTTAGTATTGAGTCAATCACCACGCACTATAACGGTGAAGGAAAACATCGTTAGGACACCTGCATACATTAGTGATTTGTAAGAATTTCTTTAGTGTATAAATTCCACCAACCCGCATAACTGGCGTGGTGGACTATAAGTCCTAACCACTCTCAATTGTATTTTCGATTGTAGAGGAGGCTCGTGCCATGCAGTGGGACTGATACAGTACAGTACAGTTGAGCGAAGAAGATACATACGATAACTAAAGAAGTTTTATAAACTCTCTATGAATAAGGCCGTAGGTTAATATAAATTAAGTTCTTAGTTAAAAGGTATTATGGACCTTTCCCGATAAAAATTACGGCTTATAATGAATGATTGAAATCGTTAGAACATCAATAAAACTAAATAATTGAACCAGGCTTAATCATTGAAGTCGAGCTTTGCTTTTATTCATAAAAAATATTTCCGTTATTTTTATGACATAGTAGTAGTAACCAAGTTTTTTTATGAAAATGAATTATTTTATACATTAAATGTTATTCACCATTTAGAATATCTTATACATTTCTGTACAAGCAGTAGTCCAAAAGTTTAGAAATAAAGGTAACCAACGTATTGTTTTGGAAAATAACAGGAAAAATTGTAAGGCGTTGATCTAGATATTTTTTAAAGCGTGTATTTCGTGTTTAGCCCAGTTAAACGATGCTAAAGCTTCCGTGGCAAGTTAAAACCTGGACATGAAAATGAGGTCGAGCGTTGTGTCAAAGCGTTTTCCTCGCCTTTGTTATTTGGGAGCATTTGAATTGCTCAAAACTAAGACATCAGTTTGTTTTTATAGATAGGTCTCTGTCTTAAATCCTGGTCTTTGTGCTGAGTATAGTGACCTCCACATGTTTTTCATAGAATTATCAATTTTCCTTAGGAACTTCATGAGAGAGTCAGAAACTACGAGAAACTTTTCAGGTTCACAAATACCCAGACTCAACGCAAATACTTGTAGGCCTCAGAAACATTTGCTTCCGGGATCGAACTGACCAAACATTTACAACAATATTGAATAAAAATATGTCTTAAAGCCCTATTGATTGGCAGTAGAACTGATCGAAAAGATTGAAGGAATACTAACCCGCAAATAGCTTATTGATGAAATTGCGTTCGATTTTAGCATTCCCGCATGGGTTTAGCCATTCCTGGATCGTTGAGGAGCCTTTAATTGTTTTCTCCAAAAGCATAGGCAGTGATTAATGATTAAACGTTAAATTCTAAGTGCCATACTTATTATTCTGTATATTTGTGCAAAAATTAATGTCGGATACTTCTGAAATGGAGTTTGGACTTGCAATTATCCGATGCTAAAGTCACGAAAAATCAATGACCCAACAATTCATAGCAACATTTCTCAATTACCATCTTAGAACAGTTTGGCATAAAAACTGGAAACAAAAACACCTCGTTATAATGATTGATATCTATACAAACATCGTAAGATTCCTCGCTCCAAACTTGTTAGGTTGTATAAAAAGTCGGCACCACAAAGCGGTCTCTAACATGTACAATTTATGATTTAATATTACCTCCGATGTACGATAGGAGATTAAAAAATATACACAATGCAAATTCAATATACTCTGTTATACTAAAACGGTTTATTCAAATATAAATATGAGCTTTAAAAATGTCAGTTTTATCGGTTTGCCCACGTCGAAATAGGCTACAAATCTATGCTAGTATATAGTACTTATGCTGACAATTGCATCCTTGAGAGAGTAAGCAAGAATGCTACTAGTAGTAACATCTTTATCAGGTCAATCATACGTCCCATTGTAGGGCACGGGCCTCTACAATCGAGAGTACGTTTGAGAGTGGTAAACTAGTAACATACGCGGACTATTTAAGTACCAAGATTTTATGCAAAAGTTTAGAAGATTTATCACTTTGTAACATTACAGCGCCTAAACCAATCTGATCTCACATCTAAATGCCAAAAAATTGGGTTACGCTGCGTAAATTATAAAGTAATAACTAATGAGACATTTCAACGATCTGTGATACCAACAATGTCCCTTTAACCCATCTGGTTAAAAAAAATAACATGGAGACTACAGAGCCGGGGGAAATCAACCGTAATCTTTACGACACACTGAACTCAGATTGGAAAAACGTAAACTAGATTGTTTTGTTGCGAAATAAAAAAGACAGGTTTATTTGCCATTTTAATTTCCCTTAAAATGAAAGAATTAAACTTTAAAATTTAATCAACAAATTCAAAATCATTTGTTTTCTGCATTTTGTATTACCATTTCTAATGAGATTATCCAGGCTCTAATATAGGGTCTATCAAATTTTTTAGTTGTTTTGTGTCTTAAGTGATTAAACTATCACCTGACTTAGTTTTCGGTAGCAGTCTTGATATACCCTGATATACCTTGATTAAAATTCAAATTCCATATACCCAAAATTATGTGAAACTGCAAACACACATTAGAGCATTGTGGTGAACAAGTCCTTGATTATAAGGCGCTCCAATAAATTCTATAGAAGATTATCCACTACAAAGATACCTGTAGAAAAAATCGCCCTTTAAAATAATTTGCAATGAGTACTTATAGCTGTGACTAATCCCCGTGCTCCCCAATCCCTTCGCTGCTTTGATGTGAAGTGAGACTCATCAATGTACGACGTACAGGGTCAAATGTTACGCATTCGTTCAACTGTTGCTCACTCATTTGTCTGTCATGTAGACATGACGTGAAGCTCACTGGCAGTGGAATTTTGTTTTTTATTAAAGATAGTTCATAACACCTGCCACTAATCCCGGCTTCACACATCCGGAATACCTATCTGAATTTATAATTTGAATTAATTCTAATCTGAAGTTCAGAACGCTCGTCAATATCATTCTTACAGGTCAATCTGAGAAATAAGTGATCTTAAAAATCAGAATGTTTCTGGTTTATTGATATTGTATTGTATTCCGGGTTTTCGGAATTAATAATTTGAATTCAGATCATGAAAACAGCTAGCTGAATGTGTGAGGCCGGGCTAAAATTGGCTCAACCCCGAACTTTCATGTTATTAATTTGACTATTTTAGATTTTTTAAGTAAATGTTTCGTCTCTATTATATTTGTATGAGTAGTAGTATATGTATTCCAATCAAAGCATTTTTATCCAATTCAGCCATTCCCTATCAACTTTTATTTTTTTTACAATCTTTTATATAAATTTAGATAAAGGCATGAGATCATCAAAGGCACACAAGCAAACACGAAATGTATCTATGTATGTTGCTGAATTCCTTGGCATAAACGATTCGACGCCCAGCCAATATCTTTATCAACTCATCGAACTTTAAATACTATATACCATACAATAACTCAAACAAAAACCACATTGCCCATACACACGAAAATTTCAAATCAGATTAAGCGTTTTTAAATCAACGTAATTTAATAACAGAGAAACAAAACAACGACCATGTGGGAAGGAACAATGTATAAAAAGAGTTACAAGGCTCGCCGACGTCCAGAGCACTTCCACTCGATAATCACGATCGTGTTTAGATAAAAAAACAATAATAACAAAATAAACAAGCCCCGTAATCACCTCATGTCAAGAGAATGAAAACTCAAGTGACCATGCATTTGGAATATGATAAAATGTCTCGTTATCATTTTTGGTCATATTTGATATCTTATAATTGTTATCGAACTATAAGTTATTAAATATTTTATCTAAAATCGTCATATTGGTCTTTACATGGCACAGATCAAATGTATGTAAAATTGTAACTATTAGGGTTTTTATTTGTTGAGTGTACAAAAAATAAAATCTTTTACACCGACGGACATAATTCTGTGGCAATATTTGTATTTCCAGAAACAGAGACTTTTGTGTATAAATGAAGCAAACATTTTAATTATATATCTTACTATTTATTCCCTTAATTTGCACTATTCGTTGTAGACCGTAAATATTGCCAAGCAAGGCCATATACTTTTAGCTTCGGTCACATAGTTTTTATTTAATTTTTATTGGTTATCATTAAACAAAATACAGATAAAAATGCATCTGCCCATCTAATCTCAGCCTTTTAATCAAACTCGTTAATTTGTCACAGCTACATAATCCGTCGTGTTATAAACTTTTTCTAAGACTATGGTCACCCTGCAAGGACTTACACAAGATTCCTACATTGGGCGTGACGACCGAAAGACTTTCAAGTATTATTTTTTTATATCTTAATAATGTTAATAACAGTTTAAGCACGCCTTCTATTCTTAATCCTCATTTAAGTATTTTAGATGTCATAATAAAAATCGGTGACAGTGGACAGTATTTTATAACATCGAAATACATTGGGATGCTGATCTCTGTAGTTTCTTTTATAGAAAGCACTCATAAAATATTATTTAAAATGGAAGTTGTTTTATCGAATGTCAGCGATAATGACATCGCATACAATAAAATGTATAAATTGCAACGTTGTTATTGATGAATTGTTGTCGTTTATTATGAATAAAGTTGATGTGATGGATGAAGAAAGTTTAATGCGTATATGTGTCTCAGCGTTTAGTGTTGAGGAAGTTGAAAAGTCGAAAAAACTCCTTTTTGATTCCATCTCCACCGACATCAGGTACATCAAACGGAAGAAGAAGAATGATGGTAAAATACAAAGAGATATGGAAGACATTTTAGCTGTGATTAAAAGTACTGATCCTGAGAAAATACCCATTTTTGTGGCTAAGGAACTGCACAGATTACCGCCGGTAACTTTCGACCATGTTGATGTGACAAGTCTTTTAAAAGATATTGTTTTTTTGAAGTCTCAGCTAGATAAGATCACGAACAATTATGCTACTATTGATCAATTAAATGAATTAAAATCAATAACTGATAATTTCAAACATGATTCGTTATTTTGTACGCCCAATCAGACACCCTCCTACGTAAATAAAAAAGCACGTAGAGTAAACATTGCAGAAACTGAGTCGCTGTCGTTGAATACACCCGTGGTGGGTTCGATTACAGCGGAACAGAGCACGAGTGACTGTGGGTCTCATTTACACCCATGTACTGCGCCCGCGCCGGCCACGGAGGCAGCATTGGGGGTGAGCTCTATGAGTCACTGTGACGGCGAGACAGCGGGGAATAATAGCGAGCCGGCACTCGTCATTTCAGACAGCTTGGAGCGTAAACAGAATGGGCAAATGAATGATTTAGAGCTGAAGCGATCGTTTGCGTCGATAGCGAGGGTTGAAAAGATCAATAAACAATCTGGCAATGATAAGTGGACTGTAGTGCAGCACAAAAGAAAGTTTAAGAACAAATTTACAATATCTACAGGTATAGCGCGCATTGATGAAAATAGTAAGCTTAAGCCAGCTGATTCTAAAATACCCCTGTTTATCACCAATGTCCACAAGAATGTTTCAGTAGAGGATGTGGCAGAGTATATATTCGCCAAAACTAAAGAAGAAGTTGTTCCTATTAAAATTAAAATGGCGAGGGAACGTAACTACAACGCCTTTAAAATATATGTGAGCAAAATTAACATGCATACGTTTCTTGATGACAGTACGTGGCCTATCGGTATATCATTCAGGCGCTTTGTACATATGACAGGGAAGAATGAAAGCCATCAACAAGATGTGGCTATGAGGCACCAAACGACAAATATCATTAATGGATAGGCGGGGAAATTCGTCTCGTTTAACTGCAAGACTAAAAATTTAGAGTGGTTACTACTGTATTGTTGTAATAATGTGTTTCTAATTAATTTCCTTTGTATAACTTAATTAATTGAATTAGTATATTGTTCATTTTCTATTTGTATTCTTGAACTGTTTGTGTGCTGACTACTGTATTATTATTTTATGGATTTTATCTGAAATAAATGTTTTATTATTATTATTTATCGCAACCTTTATTATCCTCTTTAGCCAACATTAGGTACTTACAGTTTCGAAGGCAGCCATTTAGCAACGACATCTTTGGATAATTTCTGGTTCGCAATTATTTCAATAACTAACTTCGGTGGAATTCTGTTGGAATGCATACATCCACTAACCTGCATGAAGTAGAGTAGAAGCTTGAAACCCAAAATCTGTATACCAGTGATGGAGATTTAAATTCATTAGTGATCTTGATAAAACTATTATTTATTAATTTTATCGAGAATTCGATTTAATTTTACATTGATGTATGTAATGATAACTTTTGTGCGACTGTTGGGTGTATTTATTTCTTAACTTCGCGCCGTTTCGAATACATTGCAGCTTTCAGAATCACTTGTAGGGTGTGTGCAAGACTTTCTTACTTTTGTGTTTTATTTACCCGTAGCCCTTCAGTTTACAATTTCAATGTTTTCATGTTTAGATATTTCATACGTCAATTTTGTCCGCACCACTTCTGCCAAACGTTCATTAAAGTTAAATTTCAGAGCAGATACATTGTTCAAGACACTCACAACATTACCGAGAATCGCAATGAGTGAATGAATAATTAACTTGTCAAGCGAACCTCCATTTATTTTAGATCTTGTAACTTGACTCAGAGGGGACTGGTTGCCATCTGCGCCAAATGCATTTCAGTGCTCCGTTCAACATAGTTTACTGTTCCGCCCAATCCATTTGCGACTCTAAAATTTGACGTCCTAGGTGTAAAATCAATTGCAGTTTAAATTTTATTATAAATCACTAAATGTAAGTTCGTAGAAGTGTGTGCTCCTGATGCAACGTGGAGTGTTATGGGCTGATAGTAATGCTTTATGTGGATGCTATCAGCTCGTTTGTATTTACAGCGACACCTGATGCATGCGGTTTAAGCTCGGTTACGTACGAGGAACTTAAATTGAGGGCATTTGGATACAGGGTGTAGTGTAACAGACATATGGTCGAATAGACTTCCATCTAGCTATTTGATTAAAATGCGTGGTGCCCTGTTGGTTAACGGGCCAGACGCAATTGCCACTATGCCTTTTCGGAGTCATGTGGGTATTGATAGTCAATCACCACTAAAACGGTGAAAGTAAAACATTGTGAGCAAGACATACCATACCTGATACCATAGCCATTTGTAAGAATTTCTATGGTACGTAGAGTCCACCAACAAGCACTAAGCCAGCGTATAGTACAGTAGCTATATGGACTAATCAGGAGAAATCATTGGTTAACTTCAAATTTTTTAAGTAGTATTCCACGTAAACTACGTATAAACTAGTAGAATAAATTGATGTTTAATACTCTGTGTGCATAATGAAATGGTGCTATTTTTTCCGTGCTTTTTTTCTTACAAGCTAGAATATTTACTGAAGAATTTACACTACGTTACAATTTTTGCTTCAAGAAATTGGAAGACCGCACCAATGTAAACCATTTAGTGCTACTGCACTGAAAGTACTTACCATAATTTGCAGCTACCATATAAAAGATACAGAAGAACCATCGCATCTCTGTGTATTATGAACGTTTTCCCCACATTTTCAAACGCGGTAAAAGCTCCACCAGAAAAATTATATTACCCTCAATTTGGTAGTAAATTCTCATTATACTTTAGAAACAGCGTAGAAAAATATTAAGTTATATAAAAATATGGGGGATTGGCGTACCGTCGTCGCATTTCGGCAAAAGGGGAGGTTATAACAATTTATAGCAATTACCCAGACTCCTGCCGCAAAACCGTGATATATCCCATAATTAACATAAGAGCGGTCTTATTATGATTATGCTAGTTCTATATTTTAATGAATTGCACATACTTCCGAAATTCTAATGTTTTTCTCTGCTTTTACCACTTATTAATGTATGGTAGATGATGACAGTGGTTGAAAAAATTTAAATGTCTCCATTTTAATTGAATAATAATAGCATTGTTTATCTTAGCTGATCTGAAATTCCTTACTTAACAATACATTTAAAATTAATCATATTTTTAGTATAAATATTGAAAGGCCTAAATGTGCCGACAAATACGAAGTTATTACTAATGAGATCTAGTCATAATTTATATCAATATCTTATCCAAATTCTATTGTGTATTGTCATCATTTACTATACTATTACAGACATTGGTAATTAAACATGAGAACGTAGTGGTAGTAGGTGTCTCAAATGTGCAAGGCTGTCTGGGTAGGTACCACCACAATGTCTATGTCTCCCGCCAAACAGCAGTGTAAATGCACCGTTATGTTTCGGAGTGAAGTCATTATAGCCAGAGTAACTACTTGACATATTGAGACTCAACAAGTTAACATGTCACAGAATGGCGAGCGCAGTGGAATGTCAAGCATTGGTTTGGTCAGAGTTTTGTTTAGTTTCGTCACCGTTCATGAGCGGTCGTATCGCTTACCACCAAGTGAACGGCATGTTAGTCTCGCTATTCATGGCAATAAAAAAAGAGATCCGGGATCCAACAACGCTCAAAATTCAGAAGCCTGTTCACGAATTACCGTTGAGAGTGTATCCCGATCGTCGTGTGAAAGCCAGTTCCTATACAGCCAATTCGATAATTGAGAGTGGCGAATGGCGATACGATAATGACTGCTCATGATTACAGAATAATTTCTTGTTTGTTTTACTCGTCAGCATCTCAGCACGTGTGTTTACGAAATTGCCCGTGAGCTCTGACTTATTGATTATCTTGTGGGGCAATAATCAAAGGGTACAGAAGACTCACTAGTTGTTAGCGACTTCTAAAAGTTAATAAAGTCCCATTTTTTTTCTTTTTTTTTTTTTTTTTTTTATTGCATTGAATGGCGAGACGAGCATGCCGTTCGCTTGATGGTAAGCGATGCGACCGCTCATGAACAGTAGCAAAACCAAACAACACCTTGAATTACAAAGCAATGCTTGGCATTCCACTGCGCTCGCCATCCTGAGACACAAGATGTTAAGTCTCAATATGTCCAGTAGTTACTCTGGCTACAATGTCCTTCAATCCGAAACACAACAGTGCATTTAAACTGCTGTTTCACGGGAGAAATAGACATTGCGGTGGTACCCACCCAGACAGCCTCTCACATATGAGAGACCTACCACCAGTAAATTATTTTCACATTGCAGTAAATACTCGTAGTATGGTAGGTATACATAATGCTACTAAAAAGAAAATACCTTTAAATTACATCACAATTTAAGTAATGTTAACTTGACAACGTATAGGGTTCTGGTTTGGATAAATAATTTATAACATACAATTCAATTCCTTGAATAATTTATTGTAAGTACGTAAGCCATAATAAAACAAATTGTTTTCTGCCTCTTAGGAACTTGAATTGACTGGAAATTAAATAAATATTTAAAAAAGAAATAACTTTAATACACGTCTTTTAATAAGGTTTAGTGAAATAAGCAATCACAGATGTATCTATCACGTCTACAAAATATAAATTAATTATTTACATATTATTAGAACTAACTCGTAAATCACAAATGCCATAACAATTAAAGTTATAAGATTGATACTGTTAGAAATTAGGTACTTAATAACTATATTTAATAAACTGTGGTGCTTCTGAGTAGAGTTTGGATTATGTACTATACTTGGGAAGTCTTGTTTTGTGTCTGCAATTACGATAATGTTACGTTTACAAACCAATTTGCTTTAAGTTTTTTTATTCGTTCTACACGGAATACTTGCATCGCAACTACGTGGAGATAAATTGATGATTGTATTGTTGAGATACATTGTCGATGTATAAAACTTATTTATGAATCCTGGTTTATGTAAAACAGACATATAATAGTGTTTTATATTTAAAATATTTTAAAATATAACAACTTCACCTCTATTTATTTTCCATACTTAATAATATCATAATCAATTTAAAAGTAGATCTTGTGGGAAAATATATTTTGATTAATCCCACTAAAATATTTAATGAATGAAAACACCCTTACTTCAAGATTTATTCATAACCAAACATGACTTAATTGAAAATTATATACCAAACGATGAATCATTCAGTGTCACGTGGCTTAAGCAAAAACTAGCGGGTACTTCTGCCACCCCAAAAATAAAAACAGCGGGATGATAAAATAAATATGAGTGTAAATAAAAATTAAAACGCATTGTTACGGGAGGCGGCGGGACGCGTGGGAATGACAGTTGCATAGGGACTATATGTCTCCGGGAATAGTTTTGTGAATCAATGTATATGTTACTATTTTATTATTTCTACTTATTGAACATAGAAATCATGTGACGTTCATAATGTATAAATCTCTGTGAGATTATAATTAGTTTAATATTATCATTTAAAAAATTAAAAAGGTAATCGTCGGCAACTTCTGAAACAAATTTTATAGCTAAATGAAATAGTACGTTTACTTAAGGCCCTTCAGGGCGTGTGAGAGTAAATCGAAATTATGTTAAAAATATTGCGTGCCTGTGACCAATGAGCAAAATTAAAAACGAGCGATATTTTTTACTGCCACATAAAAAGCAGATAAAGAAACGACCTATTGGTACCCACGGTTTTGCGTGCGTAACGATAATAATATTAGTTATAATCGTATCCCTAATATAATTATATAATACTAATGACTCATAGACCACAAAAAATTAAAATTGGCAATACAACAGTAGCCTAGTCACAAGTCTAACTTTGCCCAAATGTTTACACTCAGGATCGTGTCTATTGAAAATTGAAAAAAAATAATTAGGTAATTAACTTCTCAAATATTTGCGGCGCTGACATTGCTTGAAGATTCATTTGGCAAATATGGTCACAATTATTGTCAGACCCTAGAATTCCCATGCTGTGCATAGGCTTGTTGCAATCGATCACTATACAATGATTACTTACAACTTTTATTAGGTCATCTGTCCACCTTGAATTGACCTTCTATGCTGCAACTGCCCTTGCTAGTATATCTGATATTCTTACCTAAACGAACCTTCAAAAGCTTTCGTAATTGGTAAACTACATCCAATCTGTAAGACAAAAATCAATACACTTAATAGTATTACAATGGTATCGTAACAAAGGAATTGAAACAAAGCAGCATTGCCTTTCTAGTTTCTAAGACAGGCCACTTTATCATACGGGCATGTTAAGTGCATGCCGAGATTGTTTATCTTGTTACCAGTAGTAGTTTGCACAGCATTCGATACCGTCTATTTCCGAAGTTATAAGGTTATTACTCCGTAATGCATTGGATCGTTCTATCAAGCTATTAAGTGTTGGAATTATGAGAAACATTTGTTACCAGATTAGTAAAGGGTGTTTTTGCAATGCTGAGCTACAGCTCCGCATTACAATGCTGGAGCATAACGGTGCTAGATCAGACAAAGTGTAAGCAAAATTTAGTTCGTTCTTTGCGTCTGTGAGTCCTTTTGCCGTCGAATAGATATAAAATACATGTCTAAGAATACAGTTGGTTATTTTAATATTTGTAGGTATATGTACAAGATTAATATTCCATCGTGACCGATCGTATTCTGATATTTATGCATGTAAAACTAATAACATCAAGCAAGAAATCAAATGTAGATCAATGTTGTTGTTGTAAACTAGTATCTAAAGAACCTAATATTTACTTCCACCAACCAGAAGCTTGATTGAATAAACATAAATGTAGTAATTACCAAAGTACTTTTTGTGAAGACTGAAATGTTATTACATTTAAGAACACACATGAAACTCGTACACAAGTAATTACATTACCGTGCCCATATGTTTCATAAAATACGGTGACACATCATTTATAGCGTTGCATTAGTGTCATATATACAATGCGACGTGACTTACAGTTTTGAGTATGAGTGCGGCTGACGCGGCAGTTTCCTGCAAATAACGCAAAGGAGCGGCTGTCCACCTACATTCGTTTACTTTATTTATTTAATACTCTGCGGGATAGAGAGTTGGGAATGCAACTGTAGAAATAAAGCGATTTAAGGAGTCGTGTTTCAAGTCTTGTAAAACTATTTGTCTTCATCGTCTTTGACGAAGATAAATATTATCGAAAACTATACATGCCTAAGAGTTCTCCTCAAAGAATTTAAATGATATTAGGTCTACCAGGTTATGTAGTATGAGGTGTTGGAGTTTATCATCGAAATTCACTATGTAGACTCAAGGCTAACCCGTAATATTGCAGATAACAGTTAACACAGTTGCATGTACTGTTTCAACAGAAATTAGTTTAACAGACCCTTATGAAATGAAATGTACATAAAATAAATTAATATTTTAATTTTTAATCAACAAAACCGAATTATTTATTTATTTAAAAACGTAATTTAGATCAGTACCCAAAAAGTAGAAAAAATGATAAAAAACAGTATAATGGCGGCCTTATCACTCGAGGCGATCTCTTCCTGGCAACCTACCTTAAGATGGATGAAACAGAACGAAAATTACAATTACATTTTTCCTGTAACGTTTCCTTCAGCTAAACCTTGCATTTTACTTCAAAACCATTGGTGCGTAAAGACTGCTCTGACACTGCACTAGACGGTGCACTTGTATGGTTTCCTATTCATATCTGGAGGTGATTCGGAACGTGTCGCCTTTACCGTTTTTCTCACCAGACAGCTTGAAGCGGTTGTCTTTATGTCTGGTGTCGCTTTTAGGAAAAATTGCACTCTATACGTGTAGGAATACATATGTATTCTTAGATATCGTAGTCTTCACTTGACCGGATTTTCTATATTTGCCTCTGCTGGTCTTCTGAACGCCACCGCGGGAAGAAAAAAGAGTTAGGTATAGTAAGCTATCAATGATAGCCTATCATTATTTGTCGTAAATTTATCAGGAAGTTTCACTAAGAATAATAAAGACTGTTACACTAAATCTTAAGAAATTGTGTATGAGTGAAATCATAATTTATAAAACATTTCATGGAATTATGGCTCGTGCTATAACTAGCATTAATTAATGGTTGCATTTGCGTAAGCATACTACGTATACCATCGAGTGAGTTATATTAACAGTAATTTATACATGTTTAGTGTTTTGCTTTAATTTTGTGGCATTAGCTACTTCAGGTTTGTCGTTACACCACCACAGGATTTCCTTCCACCTTCACAATTTCAAGTAAATTGTTTCCATTCTGATCATTTCGTCTCACTTAACTTTGGTACTATATCAGCCCAAATACGTCCCACTACAGGGCACGGGCCTCCTCCACAGTCGAGAATACGATTGAGAGTCGTTAGTTATTACTTTATTGCTCGGTGTATTTTTTTTAAATACAATTGTTACTGTCGTGTTTACTCAAATAGACACAGATTCATCCAGCTAGAAAACTTGTGAAATATTTTTGGCACATAATATTTCGTTCGTCGCCGCAGATTTTCATGTGTCAAAGACCCATGTTACCATCAACAAATATGCCGTGTCGAGTGACGCAAAAAGCCAGTAAACATGGCACCCCTGCGATGACGTGGCGCTTTTTGCATACAAAAAGCAACGTTTACCCTAAATATAGTTGGATGTTAACGCACGGCACACTGATTCCGAGGTGTTCGTGCGTTTAAATTAAAAACGGGTTTGTCGCATCACGTTTTTTTACTTATTAGGGGTTTTTAATTTTCCCTGAAATAGGTTACATTTTTATGTATTTTCTATGCTCGAAAAATAGCTTATAGGCTTTCATTGTCCTCTTTTGAAGTCAATGTCCATCACCATTTCTTAGGATCAATCATATCACTGTGTTTAAGATTTATCTCATAATTTCAAACAGTTTTTATGACATGTACCGAAGGCATTATAATTTTAAAATTCATTAGATAATTAGACTAAACAAACACAGCCACTTAACACAACGTTTATTATACCATAAATTACGAAGCTGTTAAGACTTATAATCACTATATTCCTTAACTTTTTTGAGAAAAAAATAATTCTAATTGGTAACATGGCCAGCCGTGCCGGGCATCTGAGCAAACAACTCCCAAAACAAACAAACACAAACGCAGACGGACATGTTTAGACAGCGCTCGTCGACACTCGACAAATAAAATCGATGCATACAATAGCATTTTCTTTATTCTTTATTTTGTGCGTGGAATTTATTTTATTCTTATAAAATGTTGGGTGGTGTTGGAATTTGATCTGTCAATGTCAATTGGAGTGCGTTCTGAACATAGACATAGGTGCCGCGCATTCATATGCAGCTGTCAGAAACGGGTGTTGAAGTATGAGGGAGACAAAACGAATGTACAACTATTGACTAATAGTCTTCTTTAATCTTTGCCTGTTAATTTCTGCAAATCTATAGGACAGTCCATTGTGTGTATTGGCCAAAATATAATTTCAGATTACATAACGTACAAATGTAGATCAAAGTTACAAGATTGATTAAATTATTGACTTACGGAGTAAACTGGTGAATGCTCGATGAGAGCGTTACGAAAACACGCAGGCGAGGCAAACGGTAGTTGGAGATATACATTACCTAGAGTGATAAGGCCGCCTCTTGTACTATTATTATTGTGTTGTTTCTTCACTGTATTTTTTATTTTGTGCAATAAAGGATTAAATAAATAATAAATACATATACAGAGAACTAAAGAAGTCTTACTTCAGTTGGTTGGCCAAAAGCAACCAGTTTATTTTTTAATTACTTAATGTAAATATGATTTACTTTACCTGAATTACCATATCTATACATATAATATGTTTGTAACTGATCGATGTCTGTACGTGGAAGATAAATAAAAAAGGATATGGGGGGACTGTCTTAACGTAACAGAACCCAAATAATGATTGTTAGAATTTTTGTTTGTTTGTTTGTGCGGTTATGCATTATTAACTCAGAAACGGCTAAACGGATTTCGATGAAATTTGATATCGAGGTAGCTGACACCCTGGATAAGCACTTAGGATACTTTTTATCCTGAAAAATATAGTGTTTTCTAGGAATTAGGAAGGAATTCCGATATATTCGTTACTTTTTATATTCAAAGAGATGAAATGGGACTAGATTACATGCCTTAACTCTGAATGAGAAAGAACAGGGTGGGATATCATTTACGATAAATTAAAATTAAATACACAATATCGGCACTAGTAAGCGTAGGAATTTTTAACTCAATGAATCCTTCTTTATTAAAAGTGTAAACAAACTCCGTGGTGAATCAATTAGGGCGTGTGTACACTGACGAGCTGCGCGGCGCGATACGATAACAAACAAGGGATTACGTCATAATTCGACACACATTACAAACTGCATCCGTCATACGGTAGCGATTGAAACATAAAAAACGCAGTTCATACTCCACTGGAACTGATTGGGAAGGAATAAAATGTTAATAGTGAGTTTTATTTCTCTTTTATAGGTTGATTAGTTAGCTGGGGTTTTTATTTGGTGTTTCTTTTAATTAACGTATTTTATAAAATATGTATATGGTATCTAAAAGTTCGCTAACCCGCACTAGGCCAGCGTGGTGGACTATTTGGCCTAACCACTCCTAATCGTATTCTCGATTGTAGAATAGGCCTGTGGTCTGCAATGGGACATACGCCCATATACCTACATGGGCTGACACAATTTTAGGAATTATTTGATACGATTTAAAATAATAATCACTTTTTTGTATGTAACAATTTGGTTCTAATTTAAATAACTAATACAACAGTGCTTTAAATGTAGTCCATATTTTTACCGTCACAACTAATAACAGTTATTGAATCACATTCATAAACAAACAAAAAAATGTTAAGACCACACACTAAGTCAATGAACATTATTTTCCCTTCAAAATTTCCATCTTGTCATACAACTTTTGTTCCAGAGTAATTGTTTCATTATAAAATTCCTGGGTGAGACGAGAAGAGGCTGTTATAGGAATTTTCATCGCAAGCGGCCACTTACTCGGCTGTTAGTTGAAAGTTGCCGGATCTAATATTAAAACGAGCAGCAATTTGTGCCGTGCCGATACCGGAACGATCAATCTCTCGGATTGAAAACACATCCTTTATGTATGTACACGGCCTAAAAAACTATTGAGGTGCTATTTGTTAAAGTTTTATTTTTCTTTTTGAATTTGATATGGAATATAATGGGTGGATGAAAACAAAAGGTCTTAAATATTAGGTTCCCTGATTGGTTTATTTGGTATGGTTCATTACTTAAATGTTATGAATAAAAAAAACTTATTTTCTTCTAAGTTAAGCAATAGATAACGTGTTGACTAAAGAACGATCTCCACTTCATATCTCACTTTATAAACGATATGATATATAGGTAATATTCAGAAATAATGAAAATTAATAATACATAAAATACGTATTCTATTTTAACTGCATTTTATTTTTCTATACTTATAAGACGACTCTATGGTATCTCTTCGTCTAAGGGCGTTATTCAAATAAGAAGACCTATCGGAGGCGACTTGTCGCTTGATTGATAGCTTTGGACCATTTTTAATCATTCTCAGTATCTACCACATAGACATAAGTACAAAATAACTTTAACCTATTACAACCCTTAAATCGTTGTGTTAAGAATGGGTTTCCTATACATACGAACTTCCTGTCTTTAAGCCTCTCACGATACACCCCGTTGTCAAACATGGTTCATATCATTTTCATGTATCAGTCGGTTAAAATTTGTTATTTAAATGGAATCGGTGTGTTCTCCTAAACCAACATTATGCTGGAAATATAAATAATTGGATACAAGTCACGTAGACGTAGGCAATTGATTCTTATGAAATGGTTTTGTCGCGTAGTAACCGTTAGAATTTGTTCTTAATATTCGACTGTTATTTTCGATTCAGTATAACTTTAACAAAAATCGCTGAAAGCCATGAGAAAGCCCGTTACAATTATACTCACACAAAGCACAGAGAATATTTTTTAGTTTTGTTTTACCATGAACATTTTGTCTTTTTTTTTACATTGTATGTACAGTAGCGCCTCTGCATTCATTTGTTGAAAAGCCGCTGAAAGAAATATATAGGTTGCTCGCCAAAGTAGGCTACAGCACAAGAATTGATGAATTAGTGCCGATGAAACAAAGCCTGCCAGGCCATTGTTCGGCGCGGCACTCAACTCGGTAGCATTTATACAGTCATCAGGGCTTCATCTGCGACAAAACAGTCCATTACTAGCATTGTGCCACTCAATGCATGATTAATGATTGCGCTCTTCGAAAACATATTCGTGGGAACCCTATATTTCCGCATTGCCGATTCACCACAATGCGAGGCGACTGGCTGTCGATATTTTCCGCGGGAGGCGAAAAATGCTATGTTTACCTACAGTCGATTAAGCACGGAGGATGGGTTTTTGAAAAATCGACGCACACCCAAGAGATATTCGTCGCGTGGCATAACCACTTGTGCGTCTAATCGGGTATTCGACCATCTGTCTCGCGTAACAGATGCCAAAATCCCGTGAATGTGTGGTGTTTTGTTACCCGCACTTAGTGCTCTACGAACCGTAGCAAGGATGCTGTTTTATTGGAAACGGATAATTTATTTTGTGTATTTATTCCGTTGCGGCGCGTTGGATCCAATAACGTGGGAGTTGAATTCGATCGTATTCTAATAATTTGTACTCGTATATGTGAATTTGGGGATAATTTGAGTAAAGCTGCTATTATAGGCTATGCATTTGTCACGTCGCGTCGCGTCGCGTCGGAGAAAAGTTTTCTTAGCTTAAAAAAAAGTAAATTTTCAGTTGAGTTTGAACGCACTATTGAGAGGTTAAACGTTAAAGAAATCTTGAGGAAACCTAAAGCTTTACCAGTTCTCCTGACCAATTTAGAAGGTTTGTAAAATGTGAGAATCCACATTAAGCCTTATCAATGAACACTTAGTAAATTACGGATTAATCCCTTTCAATTGTAGCAGAGAAGTCTGCTTTGCCGTGGGCGTATATATATAGGCTGATGTATTTGTAAATAACTAAAGTGAAAACTAGCAAACAACTCATTTTGTGATAAACGATCATCACTGTACATAAACTAAACAACTCAAGGCCGAATAGCTAGTACTTATTGACTTCAAAGTATAACACATTTTTTAGCCTATTTAAAATTCTCAATTTAACCCAATTTTCGTCCTAAATGTAGATAAATTCATTTCCCGTTTCAGTAACACTTGCACTCCGAAGCGAACAGTTCAAACTTGTACTAACTCCATTATGAAAGCCGGAAATTAACTTAAGACCCGCGTCACACGGCTGCGTCGGGATTGTGCACCGATCCATTCAATACATTTCTACGGATTATTTTACATACAATACTATTTTTTATGTTTGGTATTGTAGGCAATTGTCAAGATATCAACATACGCGGCAATATATTTTTTATTGGCTATAAAGATGAATGGGGTTCGTTAGAGACATATTTTATGTCACATTTTAAATTTTAAAATTTATGTAAAGACGAATTTAAATTTAATTTAAGCATAATTTAATTTAAGCATAATCAAAAATAATATAAGATGCGTTGGAGTATCATGGTAATACTTGTTTTCACTACTATCCATTCTATCCAAGAATGCTATATTTTATATAAGTTTACCTTCTTACCTTAAACCACCTAAATCAAAATTCAGCAAAAAAAAACATTTTAGTCCTTACGTATAAACAAAAACTGTATTTGGATTTTTAAAATAGAATAATTCTTGCAACGGGTTTTAAAATATCTGATGAATCTATTTTCATGAGATTGAGAATTAAAAGATATTTACAGCTGTTCTATCGCTCTTTTCCACAAAGAGAAAAAATATAACTTATCCCAAGATATGTGACATAAAATTAATTTTAGTCTGCCCCGATACATTAACTTTAGCGCCACGTCTGCAGTACATAGGCTTTTCATAAAGATTAACATAATAAAGTTCACTTAAACAAATATGTTTTTACCCGAACAGTCGTACAATTTAGTTCCCAGATAGGTCCAAAATAATTGGCACGCACTCAGCGTAATGAACGGAGTTCGGTCGTTTAACTGTCGACTGAGTCCCAAACTACGAGAACGCAAGAACATCCGCTAACTAATAAATAAAATCACTGGAAAGTTTGGCAGTTGACCACTTGATTCTAATTGCTGACATTTAGGAATTCTGTATAATATTGCAATATAATGTTAGGGTAGATATCCGAATTAACGAACTATAACAATTATATATCTAATACTAGCGGCCCGGCCCAGCTTCGTCTGGATGCATATATTTTTTGATTCCACTCCACACCAAATACATGTTATTTTTCGTATAAACTCTTGTATACCTAAACTTGACGTAGCTGTCCTACTGTCCGGCTCAATCCCGTCTCATCCGTCTGTTCAGTCTCTTCCCAATCCATCCCGTCCTTTCTCTTTATTATCCATCCCGTCTTATAACGTGCATTTATATTTCGTCCTATCAAATCTGTCAGCTATCCCAGCCTTCTCCCGTACCTTCCACTCTATTATATCCCGTCTCTCCATATACATGTACATATAAAGATTGCCTTATGAAATTTTTGTGCAGCAGAAATCGTAATATTTTAATTTCACCACAACTTCAAAACCAAACGTCCAATTTTAATCATTCACAGACCAAATATTATCAACATAAACTGTACTTATTGATGAAATAATTTATTTTGATAAGGATTAATAGCATGAGTAAAATAAACGCGTTTAAATGTAGTGCAAAAAAAAATTCAAGATTTTTAAATAAAAATGTGGTTGTTGTGCCTCACTCGACATAGATAGGTATAGTGTGTCGCGGACTTTTTTGTAGATATTTATAAGATCTACAATTAATTATAACATTTTATGGTTCTATCTTTTGTAGTTTAGGCAGCGTACGCAAAATAAGTAACTTCTTTGGTTGATTTTTTTCAGTTTGTGTCCGAAAAATCCAAATATCTTACGGAACCCTATTTTTTTCCAAAATAAAATATAGTCTATGTTACTCGTGGATAATGTAGCTTTCGAATGGTGAAAGAATTTTTAAAATCGGTCCAGTAGTTTTTGAGCCTATTCATTACAACCAAACAAACAAACAAACAAACAAAGTTTTCCTCTTTATAATATTAGTGTAGATTAAATTACTAATGATTCACACTTCAGTGCACATTATCAGTTATACCAAATAATGTTAATAGATTACTTATTGGGAGTTGGTTATACTCGTAGACTAACATATTATTATGAATGCTTTTGGAATTGTGAAAGTCTCAAGGATACAGTTTTACTCATGACTTAAGCATGAAAAAGTAATGTGTGAATTTTGTGTTATGAATAATGCGCAATTGAAAAATTTTATGATTTTAAATCATGAATAAAATAATCAATTTGTTATGAAAATAAAATGCAAATGTCAAGTAAACGAGCCCAGGATTTATAAAACAAACGAATCCTTTATTGAATTGATTGTTTCACTTTAAATTCATTTAATCCGGCGGAGCGACAAGAATTAATTGCATGAAAACGCATTTCCTGCATCGCCATTTTTCATTGTCATTGCTGTACTGAGAGCAAATAAAACCCATGGTACTCCCGTTTTATACAATTAAATTAAACATCCTGCATTTAGTAGAGCACTAAACAATAATGAACATATAATTTGTTATATTTTCTTACTGGCAAAATGTTCTTTATACAGATTGTTACGACATATTTATATATTTACACACATAAATTATATTGTTGAAAGAAGAGTTAATTAATTACGGAAAATCAAGAATGTCTTACTTCTTTTTAAAAACTTATGAATATAATTCAATATTATATTTAAAATTTAATATCGAGGGAAAATGCGGAATATTCTCACCTAAAGATACGAATTTGTAAGGCATTAGCCGCAGGTTGGGCGACTGACGCGCGATCATTACAAGTTCGCCGCTACACGCCAGTCGCCACCGATACAATTTAAACTGCGGATCCACTTGAGCCTACCGGTACGACGCGCTGGGAAAACCATAGAGACACTTTTTCTATACATTAAATTTTCAATATCATACACATTACGAACAAAAATTTAAAAGATAAAGTAGACAGCTTGTATCGCCCAGTGTTTCAAATGCTGTTTCCTCCTGATACGAAATATTATATGTATATTCACAAAATATAGAGCATTTCATACAAAAAACGTGAAAATTTTTTTTTTACTGATCGTGAAATTGTACAAGATGCCGTTGATAGATATGATTTTTTTTTGCCTTAAAAATCTACTTAGGAGGATTAAGGTCATAGCCACTCGTTTCCATTAGCGATTCAAAAGGCTATTCGATAATAAAACATTAAGTTTTCTAAAATATAATCCAAAGTGCAGAGCAAGGTAGACTTGTAAAATGTAATTTATATCTTTACAGATCTTTTGCAAATTCCTTCTGATACAATGAAAAATACAACCTTTCTGATTCCTGGAAGCCAGCGAAGTTATAGGATATTACATTGTGGCTTCTACGCAGTCTCCAATCTTCTTTTATAGTATTTTAAAAGGGATACAAACAACATTATGGCCTTAAAATTCCACCCGAGACGGACTAAAATAAATAATATGAAAATTTGAAAAATCTTTCAGATCATTTACAGGAAATCGTTTATATCTTTTGACAGTCAAATTAAGACGTTGACTTGAATATTTACCATTTTCATAAGAATTAATTATTATTCATCAATGATAATTTCCTGCAAAAGTAAATTAACATAATATCTAAACCAGTCCACAGTTATTGTTCGCAACTTTAGCCCAACGGAATCATCGTCAGTCTAATCTCGAGGGCGGCCAGCTTACACAAATGTCATTTTCGCGACCCCTTCACGCCTGAGCCACCAAACATCAGATCTACCCTGCCCCCTGCTCCTCGCCTAAACAGGGCGACAGAAGGGGTCCAACACTACAACTCAAGGTTTTTTATACGTCCATCATGGCGGATATATGTGGGCAGAATAGGGATTTCGTCACAATCCTTCGTGATTGCATCTCGTTCCAATTTCAAATCCACTTCAATCGGTTGTCATTGGGCCCGGTTTGTTTTGATTCCAAATTCAAAATTGTTTTCCTTTTCTGACATGATTTTTGGTTGCCAGTGATATAGTTGTACTGAAATGTGTGCTTGGTTTGTTTTGTTGCATACATTAGGTATAGAATACTTAAATTATATTAAACGTATAGTAAATAACGGTATTTATTCCTAATATAAATGATACTTGATAATTTCAAAGAATAGAACGTAAAAAATCTGTAGAAAATATGACTAAATCAGTAAATATACTAGAAGAGAATGGACGCATGTATGGTTAATAGTAAAAATTCTTCTCTTATGACTTATTTCGCTTGACCGGTCAGCTAGGTACTTTTCTATAATTGTACTTACATCTGATTATGTTGTGAAAAATAGTTGAACCACTTTTTAACATGTAAATTGACTAAAATGAATATTTTTAAGATTTATTGTCACAAAATCTATACAAAGAGTGAGTTAAAAAACTCAAACAAAAAATATAAAACTATAATGTACTTATGAAAAATAATCGTAAATGTTTATTTTGGGCGTTGAAAGAACATGTTTATACAAATTACCCAATCCATAAGATGAAATATTTTCGGCATAATGTACGCAACCGCTCCCACGCACTCGTAACTCAACTTGAGTTATTATTTATTTGTATAATCGTACATTTTCGCATCAAAAAAATGTTTAAATTCATAAAATTGTGTTATCGAAATGTTTTTGGTAGTATTTAATAAATTAGTAAACATCGTAAATCACTCCACATTATGTGAAATATATTTTTATTTTAGTACCTATAATCTTTTTATTATTCTGGTGTTTTAAAATCTCTTACAAGATATTTATTTGTAGCAGTAAATGAATGTAATGTAGCTCTCAATAGACCATGAGTTTTGTAATGAGTCCTCACTGTTCCATTGCCAGTATCGATATAAATGTGTGTATTACACTTTTTTGCTTTGGTCCTCGGTGTTCGGATTGAAAATGCCCTTGCTATTTCTGATAACCACAACACAAAACACCTTAAGAAGTAAAATTTATAACTTTCTCCTCTGCCACTTCTTCGGAAAAAAATAAGCATAAAAAAAATTGGCATAGTAGAACTGGTACTGGTGTTTTTAATATTAACCTATACACTACTTATTAACTATTAGTTTTAGTTCTGCTAGATTATCACAATAATCTCTAAATACAACACAGATACCCGAAACTTGTGTAAAGCTACTGCGCAGGAATCAAGGGATTTGCGGCGTCTCCAAGAGGCGTATCATTAATTTAACATAGAAAATTACTCCGCAAACTTACAAATTACATTCCCGGAAACCATTAGTACTGAATTAATCAAAGGGATGATAGCCTACGCAAACTTGCATCCCTTGGGCCCGTAAATTTATCGAATTAGCATGTTGTTTAAGAAAACTTGTGAATACTTGCTAATACAAAGTCAATATTATATAATGATTAACTAATAGTAGATTATTATGTCATTTACGCCTTACACTGCTCTTTCTATCTCCTGTTTATAAATCTACCCCATGGTTGCCTGAATTTATCTTGTGTGATAAGTCTGCTAATTGTGCTATTATTTTTATATTTCTAAATATTGTCTCTGCAGGGCCAAAGGATAAAATAAATAATTATTAATTATAGTATTTCGACTTGAGACTATACTAACGCGTTAGTATAATAGCCTTCAATTCAATTAAATTTAAACACGTTTCAATCTACTTACTGGATTTAATTTACGACAACGTCTCTGTGAAAAGAAATATATGCAATTTTTTTTACTGGTATTTTGAAGAAACTTCTTATTCTTCAAAATACCAAGACAACCACACTTGGTTTCTGAGCTCCTGCATAAGTAATTCTAGGTGCACATTTTCTCGCTGCCATTCTAAAGACGCAGGTGTGGCCGACACTTAACTTGCGGCGTGCCCGTGCAAAACACTTGGACGTAGGGTGTCGCCAAACGGACCGCTATCACGTAATTAAGCCAGGCCTGATGCTCGCCCAACCGTAAGGGGACACTGGACCCAAATTGCATAGAAATTAAAACAACAATCCTAGCAATCAAAGAAATTAACCATCTATTCTTAAAGGTGTAGAGTTCAAAACCGTAGAGCAGGTGAATCGTAGTAATACTACATTGGGCAATTGGGGTAATGCGCGTTAGGTATAAATTAGTAGTTTTCTTTAGAGTTGAATTAAGTACGGATGAAGGCAGTTAGTAGTTAGGGTCCAGTTTTATTGCAACCGAAAGCCGCACGAAAGGTTGCGGTAATTGATTTCCGTGGATTAAAGTGTTTACAGTTTGACGTTAGTTACTTCTGCAACAACTAATTCCTAAGTTGCTAAGTCAAGGAATTGTTCATGGCGTAGACTGGTCCATCTAATTAGATTGAGAGATCGACTATCGCTTTGCAATCAATTACTTTATTAATTTTCAGTCTTGTTCTCAAACTTCCTATGCATCTTTTGCTGCCTTAATTTTCCACACCAGTTTCGCTTTCATTTTCAGCTTGCATGGTTAGTTTCGAGCCTATTAGTATAATAATGATTTAATAAATAATATTTTCATTGCACCTATTTGGATTGCTGCAATCACCACTAAATTTATAAATCAGTGTTATCAAAAATAGTCCAATCAAAAACCGTAAGCAAACAAGATATAAAATAAGACACCCCATGGTACATCACGGAGCGATTTGAAAAATTCCCAGACGGGAACATATCCGGAGGCAATAAAACTTATTAGCATTCACCAGTCGTTCAGGTACACGAGATGCCCCGTACTTTACTACGACGTGGACCCAATGTAATAGAAACACGCAGGAAATCAATGTTCGTAATTTGTAATCAAATTCTATCAATTACTTTTGAATGTACATGGGTTTTAAATGGTAATGATGTTTTTGGTTAGGTTGGGTAGCCGAAGATTCGCATCAAATTACACGCAATGTTAAAATCGATTAGTAACTTTGAATATATTATCAGATACCTATTGTGTGTAACAGAGAATGGGCGTTGAAACTACGATGACACAACTTAGAACAATAAAACTTCGACCTCATGAAGCTTTTCATCTCCTTCTAGGTATGAAAAGCGCATTATACACTCATCATTTCAGGCACCAAAATAAAAAAGATATTTTGAAGTTATAAAATCATTTTGAAAATTGGAAACATAATTTAAACGCAACTCAAGCTTATATTCCTACTACCTACGTTTACGTCTCGTCCCTCTACTTAATCCGTACAACTCCTACAGCCTGCTATGTCCCTACAGCTCGTCGATATCAGATGCGAGCGCGTACAATGGCTTATTTGACTAACAAACAGTATCGAACCCGATTATCGTACAAGCGCGGTGCGTGCTGCATTATGTATGAGACACTTCCGCCGAGACGCGACCCTACACCTACATGATTTCATACAAAAACCGATGTCACGTGTAATAGAAATAGATTTCGTGAGAAAATATGAGCTAAATATTCGATTGTAACTTGAATTTGGAATACCAAAATTTGATTCTGTTTGAAATAACTTTTTAGATGTGATATCTTTATGTGTTTTTATTTCCTATATAAAAAACTACTCTGTGGTTTTTATCTAGGAATCGTTTTGTTATTTAACTCTAGCTCTGTCTGTTACTGACAACTTTGAATTAGAAAACTTCTTCTATAAATTATAAAATGTATTTTAATTATAATGAAAGCTTGGATTACTGGTGAGTAAGCATCCTTCATGTAGGGCCAATTCAGTAGTGGGCTGCCTGGGATTAAAGAGAGAGAAAGAGAGCAGACGATCGATTTTCCCGTATCGTCAATAACAGTATTCTAAAAATGATTGAGAGCTGTGTTTGTCCTCTGCAAAAGATATGGATGGATAGAGTTATATGCATAATTGAAAAGTATTTAACTAGATTCAATAGAATTTTTAGTGTGAATAATCGCAATCCAAAATTACTTTTATCGATAAATATAGTATCGATAATCACAAAAGTCTCGATGGTTCGGTAATCGCCTTTTTCACTGTTAAAGACCATTAAATTATTAACGAGTGACAGACATCCACAATGACTGCGCGTTAAATACTGGAGTGGGTCGACGCGACCCTGTGGAGTGGACGATAATATTTTTATTATTAATTTTATAGTACTTTTTGTTAACTTTCAAGTTTTTGTGAAGTACTTGTGTGATGTGGGTTTGGATTTGGGATGAGTGCATTCGATTTAAGTCAGGCGATTATAGTTTTTACGGTGATTTCTATATTTAATTAGATTATTAAGGCGATTATTTAAATTAATTAACAATGGCAGAAAAACGACAATCTCGTAATGTCATTCAAAGTCGTAGATAAACTGATGCTCATTAATTCATTTCTTCAATAGCCGTTATTTAAAAACCATTGAAGGCTTTATTCATAGAAAGTGTAAAAATCTTTTTTAGTTATCCAATGTGTTGTCCCTTTTGTACTACTTTTGAATTCAGTTTGAGTGATGAAGCCAAAGCATTGAATACCTAAATTAGGTTTTAATTTTATAAATTATCCATAAATAAGACCATAAAAGTATGAGATAAGGAATTATATGCCAAGTCTTAAACAGCCATAAATTTAAAATGAAAAAATAAATAAGAAAGTATACAAATCTCTCTGCAACATTAATTCGGATAAAATAGCAAAATAACCTTAAATGACTAGAAATTATAGCAACCCCTAAAAAAATTAAAAACTGTAGCTTCCAAAATAACTGCGTACATTGGAGGACCAATAAAAAGTACCTCTTTGACATTATGAAAACCATTTCCGTTTTATAACCTAAAGTACGTACATTACTTCAGATACGCGTATAGTAAAAAGAATTAGGGCGCAGATAATGCTTTACGAGGCTATAATATTTGATTTATTGGTAATAATTCTGTAACACGACGTACCGACTGCCATGTGCAATCCATACTAACTGGTTATAATTAGTTTCCACTAATATATGTCTTAATATATTACCTTAGGCCCCGGACATCTATCACATGCTGAAACCCTCTATGAAAACTTCTGCAAGCCAGGATCACTGGACACATTTTATTAGTGAGTTCTGAATCTCAGCAAGTTTTAAAAAATCGTCTATGAAAATAGTACATTGACTACAAAAAAATATGCAACAATTTCTTTATCAGCCCATATACATGCCACGCCAGGGCACGGGCCTCTTTCACAATTGGGAGTACGAATGAGAGGAGTTAGGCCTCATAGACATAGGCAATCAAATAAAAAGGCGACAAAATTTCCCTGGAAACAAACTTCTTAATCCATTTTTAAAGCTGACGTAACTTGCTGTAAAAGTCTTGTTACCGTGATTTTTTCATCAATTTACAATGACAATATGAAAAAGAACGACTCTCCCACTATTTTTCACTATAATTTGAAAACTACTCCATGCCTTACTAAAACTAATAAAGCAAGGAACAATGATGAGCTGTCTAAACGTTGTTTGCTTACCGTCATTGTCTTATGCGCTCATCTTGTTACAATCTGCATACAATGCGTGGTGCGCCTACGCGTAATGTTCTACATGTATTGGTTGAGTTAATGTTTAGACAATTCTATGATTTTAATAATTTTGTTGACGTTAAGAAACTTTTTAAAAGGGTGAAAGGTCAAAAATATTTTATTTAAGAAGTTCTTCGTAAATAGTGTTGTAAAGTTATACTTTTACTACTCGTGTAAATGAAAAGAAACAGCGCAAAGTGCACCTTGTTTTATTTAGATTTTAATAACTTTTTAATATACATTTGTGTATGTTATATCCAAAAAATATTTATTATAAGTATTTGATAAATACAGGAACTATGAATACTATAGCTACCTATAATTAGGGCGAAAATACATATAATACATATAAGTAATAAAAATAGTGAAACAAAAAAAAACTTTTAAAATTGACTTTATCCAAAGTTCATTTCAATAGTCTATCCTCAATTTACCCTACACAAAACTCATTAAATACGTAACCTGATAGCCCTATCTATACTTGACAAGCCAACACCAAACCTTTTTAATTGCAACAAATTCGAGTTGTTAGTGGACTCACGTCCCATCGATCACACCCGCGCTCGCATTACACGATCTGTCGATAAACACATACAAATTTATGACGTGGCTCGTTATTCTTTACACGATCCTTGGGGGTTACTATGAAACACGATATTCGATATGTCGTGTTATCCTTAGTATTAAAATATACTCGTAGTGACTTAGTTTTTACCGTGACAACTTTGTTTTACAGGATAGTTCCGGAAATCGAACAAATACCTGATACAATAATAAAGTTATACCACCCATGAAAATCCACAATGTTTGGATCATAGATGTGTTGCCGGATCATCAAATCGGAAGGGGCGCGTGAAGAATAAAAGATTGAAGAGGGAAGGGCTAACGCCGATGAACATTCTCTATGCAACACTATTAAATAGTTCAAACAGTCGATATGAGTGAAAACGGAACACTGTAAGAAAGTTTAAACGTGGAATCGAACGAGATATCGAATATCGTTGTTTAGTAGCCCCTTCGTTCCGACTCTGGGACGTGGGGCGATTTATATCGGTTATCTTGACGATCGCGCAAGGGTTGCGTGCAGGTAGATTGAGATCCTCTTACTCGTTTGAATTGTCATGACTTATTGTGTCTTATGAATTGTCGTATATAATAAATAATAGTTCCTTTATCGGAATTAGAATTAGAATACTAGATCACTTATCTGCTGTGCTTTTTGAATGTAATTTTGAATAAAGTTACCTTTTCTTTTCTATTCGACTTGACATGTTCACACCTAGATTTTGTCTAAATACTAATCTACATATGGTAATTGGGCGAATCATCCTCGTATTAACCATGACCCATAATCTAGTACAATCCCAATTGATTTCCATAACTCAAATAAATCTAAAAATACATAATCAGAGTTGTTTTACCAAATAAATCGAGGTGAGCATTCGCCTGAAGGTACGCGATACGGCTGACAGTACCAAAACCAAACAATACCACGAATTACAATGCAATGCTTGACATTCCATTACGCTCGCCATCCAACTATGATATAAATAAAAATATCACATTTCCTTAATATCTTATCTATCAGCGATGACAATAAGAAGAACCATACTGAGTCAAAAAAACAATTAGTTGCACCGCGCCGCACTAAATCCATAAGCTGCTAAAATCAACTTGAATAATATCCCACACGACAAGAATTGCCTATCAATATTTTAAAAAACGAATAACAGTAAATATAGCGTATAATTATTGCTGCGCAAGAGATGAATTCGATTGGCCAATCAGCGGCCGTGAGCGATCAATTGTGACTGATGCATGACAGATCTGATTGAGCTTGGCTACGCTAGTCATATTGATTGGGTTAAAGCTCATTATTAATGAATGGATTTCTTTATCATATGAAACTTTATTTATTATTTGTTTATAATCTATTTTGATTAACAACTTGTTTGATCATAAGTGGAAAACAAAATAAATTTGGTAGTTACTACTTTACGTTTCAAAATTTATATATGGTACCTATCACATTTTGGCGAAGAACTAGTCAACATCTCACCAATATGTACTTACTAATTTCCATAATAAGAATAAATACGCATTTATTTTCATAATCAGGCATGAATTCTGTATCTCACCAAATTATTTTTTATTTTTTTAAACCATAAAACTTTCTGTAGCCACATGTCGTTAATATGTGGAAAATTTACTGGATAATAGCTAGTTAATTTTAGAAAATGACTTCGCTGGCTAAGCAGCCTGTCAGTATTGTGTCAATCATACTAAATTAATTCCTTGATCCAGTATTTCAAACCTAACACATCTTTAGTTCACAGTCAAAACATGCCACCACTAGACCTTAAAAGCTACATGGATATAGGATACTTTTTACTATAAAATAATTGAATTGACTTAACCGTCAGTACAAAAACGTGTAATATTATTTAGCCGAAGTGTTGTTCTTAACACGTGTAGTGTTTATTAATAGAAGTACTTGGTAAAGGTGAACAGGTGTTACATTTTTGTACTTTCGTATACATTGCAGCTGATATTCTGTTTTAAAGGACACTGTAATGAGCACTTCCAGACATTTTAATGCAAACAAGGTTAATAACGAAGCGACAATGAAAACAATTTTGTGTCTAAGGATCGATTAATTTCTATGGTATTGTTTTTAACAATTAATTATTGCAATAACTCGGAATACACGTGTATCCTTATAAGTCCTTTTAAATAGTATAGCTGTTGTATAATTATTAATTAGGTCAGCGATAATAAATATACTAGAGCATTTTTTACTGATTTTTTAACTGATAATGTAACATTCACAGACGTATATTGTTCATGCATGTTATTAAATAAAATTAATCTTGTGTTAAAAAGCAAAATAAACTGTCAAGTTGGCGCTCTTGTTGATTTTTCCATGCATTAACAACCTCTAGTCAGATATTTCTGACCAATATGACAATGGGTTGCACCCTATCTTCTCTACAGGGGATGGAAAATACAAGACGTAATATGAATTTACTGGTAGCACTTCTGCCTCCCCTTCTGGTTAGAAGGCGTGAGTTAATGTATGTCTGTTATTAAAAAATATTCATGCTTAATTAATCCATAATTAAAATGAACTGACCACAGACAACTAAACTCAATTGCCCATCCAGTCTCAACGTTCCTCGCTCCAACTGGGCTAAAATTAAAACACGTCACATAAAGCTACATTTACAACGGTTAGCAGACAATAAAATGTACGTTGATTTATGAGAGTGTGAAACAAGCCTGTTCATTTAATCGCGCTCATAATATCCACAGTTGAATGGCGACGGAGTGACAAACGCTCATCTTCAGCGGTAATCCGTGCAAACGAGTTGTAATTAAAGAAGATTGTTTTAAGCGCTTCACTTGTTAGTGTGAATTCGTTTTGAATTTCATATGCTTTTAATCACAGTTGGTAATTTACGTATTGTAAGCTGTGTTCAATACACGATAAATATAGAATGAAAAAGTATGTTGTCTGTATAACCATGTTAGATTTGAAATTGCGACATTTTATATTGATATGGTCCGCGGTACGATAACCAAATAGTTGACCGTGAAAAGCAAATTGAGACCCGTACATTACCCTGAAACAAAATATGTTATTATGACCTACAAAATTATGGGTATATTTATATTGATACATTGTAGCATACATTGACATAAATATATGGATAGTGCGGAAAGCGCACTGTGTTACGACGTAAATGGTGCGCGCGCTTCAATACATTTCTAGTGGAGCGCTAGTGAAATTATTGGTCGCTAGGAACGATTTTGAAAATGTTTGCTTGTATTATGACAGAAACTTTAATAATAATGAGAATAATATTTTTATCACTGTTTAGACGAATTCTATTAAATTAAATTAATTCATTTTAGCGCGATTTTCACTGTCATATTTTTGAACCTTCAATAATATACTTAGATTCCTTAGTTTTTAAATAAATGGTAGCATGTACTTATTTGCAATTTACTTGTTACTGTCGCTTATATCCATACACTAATAATACATCCAATCGTAAAGAGAAGTTAATAAAGCAAGCCACAAATCTATCCTTCCAGCAATTTATCCCTTGATCTCCAATTAAACTCGTGCATTAAAACGATATTTTACGCGACGCTAACTTATAGTGACAGACTCCGATGCCGATTGCTTTATACATCTTGATTAATTTAGTAAAGAGTTACTAGTGAGAGAGTAATGTTCAAGAAATGTTCATACAAGTATCCATCAACAGAATACCCCGTGACGCAGTTGGTTAGATGCCGGCTGTGAAAAAAGACGCTTCGGGTTCGATCCCCGCACCGAACCAATTGTTTGCATGATCCAGAAATATTTATTTCGGGTGTCGGTGTTTTTGAGACCGAAAAGTCTCTAGTTTCCGATACCCACGACACAAAACTCCATTTTAATGTGGGGTCAGAACTATGTAGAATCCATACAGATTAAAAATAGTTTTTATTTTATGGGAATGCAAACGAGCTATTTGGACATCCACAAAACTCGGTTCATAGATGTGCTGCCGGCCCATGAAATCGGGGGAGACCGAGAAGGAAAAAGGATAGGAACGGGTATTAGGCATCTGGCAATTTCACTCACCGAACGAAACGCGACAGCCGACAGCAAAGCTTACGCTTCACGTCGATCTCGTATGAGACAGCGATACCAGCCCGGACGAGCCTGCCCATTCATGAGTCATGATTGATAACAGCGTAGTTTTTCCTTCAAATGACACGACCAAGTGACTCTACAGCATGAGCAGCTCTGCAGCTCAGTTTGACAGCCGTTTTTCTCCGTCTATAGTTGTATTTTACGAGAGTAGTATAAATTGGACAACGTAAAATTATTATTATAAATAAATTCAGCCACACATCTATCGCATCTAAATCAAAATATCGAAGCAACTCAAGCAACTCAATTAAAGCATTTCTAGCAACACTACATAGTCTGATTGCGTTATTCATGTTGATTTTAATCCCGCAACATCAGGAGTTGAAGTCTTATTCTATAATTAAGTGCATACATTGCGGCGATATTTTACTTGGCGCTTGAGAATACCTCGTGATTGTTGTGTACAGAGCGATCGGTTTATGTACAATCGCAGTAATGGTCGCCGGCGCGGCGCGTCCTAACGAGATCTGCCCGGCGGCGCATGCGCAATTGTTCACATTCACTTACAGGTAACAAGGCTGTTTGTCCGTTTTTCAATTGTTTCGAAAAAAGTTTTTTTTTAGCAGTGAGTGCATGCCTTTCCTCTGATGGTATGCTATACGACCGCTCATGAGCAGTAGCAAAACCAAACAACACCTTGAACTGAGACATAGTGTTAAGTGTCAATATGTCCAGTATTTATTCTATCTACAATGTCCTTCAATCCGAAACAAAATAGTGCCTTTTAACTGCTACACGTACCCAGGTGGCCTTTCACATATGAGATACCAAACACAAGTTACTAAATATAAATATTAAATAATATAAAAATCTTATCAAAGGTAAATATTAAATACAGGTTAGAGCTAGTATAGAAAATAGTTATTAAACGATTTTCATACAAGAAGCCAACTTCTACCAACGGCTACACATTCCGCTGACCAGACACATATCATATCAGACCTTTTTGATCCGATCTTATATTCGACCTCTACATGACATCGATGAGTATTTTAATTCTAGCTATTGCATATGACTCACTTCACACTGTTATGTTTGAATAATTGTAGCGCAGGATATCCCCCGTTGACTCATTTCCCCATAGCCTGTTGAAAAGTACTCCACTAATGAAACCGCTACTTTATTTTAGTGTGTAGATTTGAACAACCTTATAATTAAAGCAAGCTCGTTATTTGTGTTGATTTCGATATTTAAATTCACTTAGTATTTTTTCTGTGCAAATGAAAATTTACTTGTTATTAATGAATGCTTCAAAAAATAATTGACTAATTAAAAACTAAAAAAAAAACGTTGGGTATAAATGAAATAAATTCACGTCCAAAGGAATTATTAAAGACAAAATAACATTATTACAGAAACAATAATTTTAACACATAAAACACTTTAAAACCAAATATCTAACTACTTGTCCTACCAACATGTTTTTTTATATACGAGGAATTATAATCCAGGTGAGGGTAGTTTTGTCGTATCTTACCTTCTCGCTAGAAGTCTCGTGTACGAATTTGAGCGCGTAGTGCGTGCTATGCCGGTACACTCAATTTTCACCTACTTTTGCCTTGTTTCGTGATTAGTGAATTGTCGACATCGGCACTGTTTGCCATAAATAAAAAACTGAACTGAACTGTGATTAGTGAATTACCTAGTATGTGCCGTGTTGTGATATTTAAAGAAGTGTAGTTTGTCCTTTGTAATCTTTAGTATGAAAGTGCACCGTGTATGCTTCTAAGCGTGTGGTGCGTGGTTTACTGATGCGTTAAATTTTCACCTAATGTTGCCTTTTGTCTTTATTGCTGTATAATCTGGTGTTAAGTGTGTGGTATTTTGAGCGTTATTCTACGTAGCCTGTTAAGTCGCTAAAAGAGTCCAGTGCGAGTATCGGGCCGCGTGGTGCGTATTTCATCGCTGTTCTAGAGTCTTATCAAATTTCTTCTTATATCGTGATTTGTGAGCAACATTATGTGTGTGTGGCGTGTTGTGGTATCAGGTATCCCGTTCGTGGAGACCATTCAGCTTTGAGGGCAGAACTCAGGTAAGTGGTTAAGAAGTGTTTGTTGTTTTTGTGTGGTATGGACAGACTAAGCGGAAATATTAGATTATTATATGTTTTTAAAATAGTCTTAAAGTAAGTGATTCTGGATAATGACCCCAATTTGAATTTGAAACTGAAGGAGTTTGTAAGACTCATCTTAATTTTAGTACTTAGTGCCTACCGATGTGAGAATCTAACATTACGCGTAACAGAAACTTTAATACTTCTGCGAGACAAAATCCATCCAATCGTAATTAAACAGGCAACAACTTACAAAAACGCATCTATTTTATTTATAATTTATTTATTAATGCATAAATATAAAAACTAAAAATATAAAATCATATTTAGCGATTTACCAAACAGCAAAATCCATAAATTCAAATCAGCTTTAATCATAAGAAGCGTCGCAAAATCCCCATACTCGCCGTATTAATTGAAGGAATTATTACATGCAAGTGCACCCATTAAACTGCTTTATTAAATAAAACACGCCAGTAAATTGTGTCAGTATTTAAATACGAAACATGGAGACTCGCATAAAGTCATAAGAGTAATAGCTTATGTGACGTAATTTATATCCATCATGCACTTAACTCATCAGAACGTGTGCATGGATTGATCGTAAATGGCATCGGCTTAATGGTTTGCTAACAGCATGTATGAACTTTGAGTTACTAGGTGGATTATCATAAACTCAGCTCAATTTATTTGTGGATTTGAAAAGATTGAGCCACGACCACAGTCGTACAGAAATACCAAATATGAATGCTTATTCGGTCCTTCTACAATTGTTTACAATTTAAGATATCCTGGTCCGGGCACTAGGCATTAATAAGCGCCACTAGCCTAAGTTTTGTGGCTTTGCATGAATTTTGAAGAATTGCCCTGGGCGTATTTCCGAAAATTTTTTGCCTTACCAATGTCGCTATTGGACGCAGATCTAATATTACTATGACCTGTATCTTACAAAAAGAATTAACCCACAAGCGAAATCACGGGAAAAGCCTAGTTTTGTACAAAGCATACAAGCAATCCAAACACAAGTGTCGCAACCTCGCATTGGTACAGAATGCAAATAGTTGATTTACTCGTCCACTCCCGCGGGCTTACACGCACCACGATGTCACTGCGTAGGATAAATAATACTGTCTCAACAAGACGTATGGGTCTGCGAATCGTTCGCGAAGGAGAGGCAATGAAATGAGTAATTGAGATCGAGAATAATACGGTCGCGATTTTAAACGTTTTAAATGTGCGCTTTATGTTTAGTTACTCAGATCGTTTTATTCAGGACTTTTGAAGTGGCCATGGAGTATGTAAGGAATGTTTTGTTAGTAGGTATATGCCCGAGTGAGTGGTGATGAAAAAACTATGTTAAATTTTTCGGTCGGTTACGGCACTAAAATATGCGATAATACCACGATTTTTATTTTATTATTTACGCCTAACTCAAATCATCTCTACATCACCCTAGGTTCGACTGATAGAGAATGAATTAGGCATTAAGTCCATCTATACATGATTTGTATAAATTTTAATAAAAATGACAAGCATTTCAAACAACGGCATAACTGAATATTATATTTTCAGATAAATTTCATTACTAATTACTGATTATCTTGATGTAATTAACAAGATTAAGCGTTAGGTATGAATTCTTAGCATGTTACGCTTAATCATTGCGCAGAGAAATTGCAAAGTGTAAGTGTGTGGATTAGATTGTACACTAGAAAATTGTTACTAATATAAAAAAATCCGTTTGTCTATGAATTCACATTCATCGCTAGCGTGGAACCAAAGCAGATATCTTATCACATTTTATAATTGGAAGCTACTGGTAAACTGTCCTAAAGGACGCGACGTACTTAATAAAGAAATTAACATAATTAATACAACTGGATTCTAAACCAAAGTACGTAATGAATGAATTGTTTCTGGAGTTGCGTGTCTGATGCTATCTCGACGAACCACGACGTTGACGGCTCCCAATTAATTAGATCGTTTGGAAACAAAGCAGTTTAGGAAGTTGTTCCTATGTTGTGAGCCTTGTCAGACATCATCTACTAGGAATTTAATGGCTCATTAACCATTTTTTTGTATTCATTGTTCTGTCCAGAATTTACCCATTGCTTTGTTGGCTACATACCATTCGATTTACAGTACAGCCAGTCCATTTATCCTTTTATTCTACTTGAAAAATAAGTACATAAATTCGTTTTTACTGGGAGAGAAATTAATTATTAACTTGTAAAATGTGTAACATATTAAAATTATACACAATACTTTTGTTGGCAATATTTGGGATCGTTCTACGCAATAATCGAATATAAGTGACCATTTATACACATCAATGGTAAGATTACCATTCAGATTCCCCTAGCTGTATAGTTTTTATAGTTCAGCCTGAGTTTTACTTAAATATTACACAGGCGAAATATAATAAAATCCCACTACGAAATTATTTAACCAAACCGCATCCAATAATTAACACTGACAACTTTATCAATATCGTCTGCTAAGTACTATAGCAATCAAAAACTACATATTGTCGGGAGCAGTGCATTGTCATGTCATGTGCTAATATTATTGGCGCCCTCATTATTACCGGACGTTATTGCCTCCATTGTGTAGCCATTGTTTATGTCTCTCTCGGGGGATGAAATTGTTCGATTGTGCTTCGATTTTCACAAGCCAACTCCAAATCTGAACTATCAGCTATCTATTTGATTGTCAGTTTCGATGTTGGTCTCGATTGTCCAAATATCGTATGTTGTGTTTGGAATGTCTTTTGTTAATTAAAATAATCTTTATGATGTTTTTAATAAGATCTATAGGTTTGAAGATGAAACCGCGAAAGTGATTTCCTCAGCAACATGAAACTTTTTTTCTTTTTTTGCTTTTGTTTACATGCTTATTTTATCAATTTAAGCCTGGATTTTTTATGTATTTTCCTGGATAAATACTTTTATTTATTAAAATAGTGTGCCGGAATTGCAATGAAACTATTACATCACCATGAGTTGGCACATAATTCGACGCAGCTGTCATATTGCTTTGCAATTCCAAATAGATGACCAATCTTTAAAAAGGGAATTTGAACAACAATATTTCTGCATCTGTATTAGCCCATGTCACACAATATTCTGTGCCCATATACGTCCCACTGTAGGGCATGGAACTCCTCTACAATCGAGAGTACGCTTGAGGGAAGCCCATATAGTCTTATTCCATACACGCTGGTCTAAAAATATTTCTAAATTGAATTAAAAAACTAAAAAGTCAAATCACAATTGACATCTAAAATGACGCTCATTATCGATTAGCTGCGACAACTGCAGCCAAAATAAATTGTAGCCTTAACGGTGTATGCGGGGCGTACCGGTGCGACGTAATAAGGCTCGCTTGATTGAGATGTAGACGTATTGAGTCACCGGGTCAGGGGCATTATCCGCCCCTCCGTTTACGACCATGCTACACTTGCGATCTGTGGGCGGCTAAAATGTTTCGTGATTGGGCTACTTAAAAACGTCAAATCATCATTCAACTTTTTTTGTAGTTCGCTTTATTTTCGTTTTGGCAGGGGGTGCTGACTACCTCCATAGAAATAAGACCCGTTGACATATCATCGAAGACATATCAAGTCAGCGCCTCTGATGATACCCAAAAAATATGAAATTAGTAAAAATGAAATGTATTTTTTCGCTTTCAAAATCTTAATTAATTTGATTTAGATTATTTTTGGGTCTAACTAAGACTACACATAACACACATTCAATTAATTACATAATTTTAAGAATGAACACTGTGCATCTTAAATTACAGGACGACATATCTTGCCCAAATTATGGGAAATACATTTAAATAGATAAACAACCAAAAAGAGAATAGAATCAAAAACAAAAAATTACGAAGTTTATTTTATTTTTTATTTTATTTAAAAATACACAAACCATACAAATCATTTGTTTCCTATAAATACTGCTTAATATAATTAAATTGTACAAAGGCCAATCTACTAGCTCTCAATAGTTTTCTGATAAGCGGTGTCCACAAGCAGTACATTTTAGCGGCTTGTAAAATGGAGTGCACCTCTCGTTATATTCACACTGGTACGTGACCGTGCATCCCTGTTCCCGCACGGCTCCCAACCGGGAATAAAATCCGAGGGGATTATAACGAGCCTTTATATTTGCGCGCCACTCCGTCATTATTGACACGCAGAGCTGCTGATTTATACGTTGGAATAATCAACTTTTGGCAACGACTTTTTATAGCCCTACCGTGTGGGTACAAAAAAATATAGATTTGTTTGTAAGTAAGTGCGTTGTGGTCTGGTGGTAATGGACCAGAAGCGACTACCAACATATTCACGGTGGTCGCGGTTTCAAATCCCAGGGCATACCTCTAACTTCGGAGTCATGTGTGTGTTGATTGTCAATAACTAAGTACTATAACGGCTCACGGAAAACATCGTGTAGAAACCTATATACCATAGCGATTTGTAAAATTCATATGGTGTGTAAAGTTCGCAAACCCGCAATAGGCTAGCGTGGTGAACTATATGGCCTTACCACTCTCAAACGAACTCTTGGTTGTAGAATAGGCCCGTGCCCAGCAGTGACATGTGTATGGGCTCATAAAGATACAGTAATACTACCATTTCGGAATCTTGTTTAAAAAATATCGTACAGACACGCTATTATCAGTTATGACTCAGCATGAAAGGACGGATTCATCTGGGGCAACCACTGTCTCATAAGAAATCGAGGTGAAGTGACAGCTTTTCTGTCGCGTTTCGCCCAATGAGTGAGATTACCAAATGCGCAATACCCTCCTCTTCCCTTCCTTTTTACTTCCCGCTCTCCTCCCAATTTGATGAGCCGGTAACATATCCATGATTGAAGATAATTCAGGGTTGTTGATGTTCATGAGCGCCAGTAATCATTTACATGGTGCTAAGCACTAAAAACTGTCAATAACCACGCACTAAAACGGTGAAGGAAAACATCGTGAGGAAACCTGCATACCATAGCGATTCATAAGAATTTCTATGATATGTAAGTCCGCCAACCCGCACTAGGCCAGCGTGGTGGACTATATGGCCTAACCACTCTCAATCACATTCTCGATTGTAGAGTAGGCCCTTGCCCTGCAGTGGGATGTATATGGGCTGATACAGAAGCACTAAAAAAGTACCGCAATAATTACTTACAAACATACTTTAGACTGCCATGTAATGACTATAATGTGTACGGTAATGACAAATGATGTAATAACTCAGCAAAATCACATATCACAAAAATTTCGTACATAGCTGGCCTAGACTATCGAAACGCATTACATCAAATCACCAACTGAACTCTTAACACTCGATTTAGTACCATTAAATGCCACCGTGATCAAGTAAAATAGAGCAAAATCGTGCGCTATAATACGTCCAATAGGCAATAGCACCGAAATGACAAGTTTTCAATCCTAATTCTAAATGGATTGTAAATACTAGAACAGCTGATTATATTAATGTCACTAACAATTGTTTTCATGCATGCGGAATAGTAATAAAACAATTTGTTATTTGTGAGTTATATGAATCTATTGAACAGAACTTTCACGGTGACCAACGCATAACACACCGCCTGAATCGATAGCTAAGGCTATAAATAAATACATACATAAAATCCCGCTTTTTTCGCAAAATAGGTAAGCAGAGGTGCAACCAGGGCACCCAGGATTCGCCTTGTTTTCTCTGTCTCACGATGTGATCGCCTATCACGAGCCTTTCGCCATATCAAGCATAAATTTCACAAGCCTTTCGCCATATCAAGCATAAATTCCTGACTCCAGGCTGATAATGAATAGAAAAATCCAATATCAATTTGCCCGACAAGGGATTCGAACCAGAGACCACAGCTTTGCAATCAATAAGGATCATTTCTCTCATTTATCGTTGATATCTGATTTATTGGTGATATTAATATGAAATACTTATATGATATCGATGATAAATAAGTGGTAAAGGTTACCAGTTAGCAAGCTTTTTTTTTTAAATTTGAGCTAAATAAATTAGAATTTAAACTTATGCGACGCATTAAAAAACTCATCTTACTCCTATCAAACTTTATCAGTTTATTTTCCACTCAAACTTCTTATTTATAAATTACGTTCCAGAATTTCGCTTTCACGTAAATAAAACTCGGCCACACTTGTAACAAAGTGGCTCTTGGAAATATTACGATCACGTTTATGAACGAGCGCCGGTGTAATCCAACTTGGGTGAAAAACTTCCCGCCGTCATTTCTCTTGACGCTGTACATTTTTTTATAAAGTTTTATGACCTCCACTGAAACTGATCTCGTTTTATGTAAATTAACATTTATTATTTACATTCTTTTACAGTTAAAACGAATTTGTAAGCTCCCTAAAATTATTTATTTAACAAACAGGAATACATTATTGTACATTATTTTTCATCTGTATCAGTCCATATACGTAAGTCCAGCTGAACATCACAGGCCTCCTCTAAAATCTAAAGTACGATTGAGAGTGGTTAGGCAATATAGTCCATATTATTTTTCATAAATTACTAAAATGCAGAAATATAAATCTTAAATTTGGTTTACAAACTTTTTATTTTCTTACTCCGTATGACGTAATGCATGTCGTGTGTTGACCAAGGTGTTGACTGTAGAATGATTTAGCACATATTTTTCTACCAGCTGCCTGTCTGACATCAACCCATTCTGAAATATTGTACAATACAATATTAATAATCACTGCGAAATACATATATTTAAAATATTTCGCAATTCTCCAATATTCAACATAATATAAAAGCATCTACAATCCATTGTCAGTACCAATATGCAATAAAAGCTTGTCATACTCTTATTCTGCATGTTAGCATTTGCATAGGCAATATTGGTCGGAAGGAGCAATTTATACATCGAGACTCGTCAATACAAGCGCAAAGAAGTGCTGCCTCACGACTGCCACAATTCAATAACGTCCCTCAATGCAGTTGAATGAGCGTTCAAGTCACCAGCGGATTTCATTGTGAATTGTATATTACACAACTTAATCCGTGACGTAAACATCTGCGAGGTCTTTTTTGTGCAATGACCAAGGCAATGTCATTTAGCCTTGGTCATTGCACAAAAAAGTATAAAATAAGTATAAAAGCGTTGTGCATTTTATATTGTGTGAGCCGTGAAAATGGTTTTATTTTATAATATTATGTAGCCGTATCGTTGTTATTCAAACTATGATCAAAATTATTTGTTTTAAACTTATTACTAGTTTGTTTTAAACTATTAAATACGAATCAATTTTAGTCTAGATTGTAGAGGAAGCCTGTGCCCTGCAATGGGACGTATTTTGGCTAATACAGATACAGTTTAAATACATACATATAATAATGGCTTTAGTCCTATTTTTATCTTATATTCTATTTATACATTTGCAATGAAATTACGTTCACAGTCTAAATATTTGCATACCAATTTAAGAATTTTAAATTTGCTCTATTTTCAAAAATAATTCCTTATAACCAGAAATATCCTAATTAACATTACCTCTGCACACATAAGCTTTTAACTCACTACCTCCATTCACATTTGCTGAGATGTGTCTCAACATTTTGAGAGCACCAGGCATTTTCATTTACTTAAACAAGGTAAAGTTCACAAACTGACGAACAACAAAGACATTATCAAACTTTTACATCGCGAACATAAAGTCGGATTAGGGGCTTAAAAAATACCTTCAGTGTGAATTTTAAAGTGAACACAGATTAATTAAACACATTTATAATTTGAAAGTTTCGCAAAATCTTTCAATTACACGCGGGTGTATAACGCTTCTAGATTAAGCCAAAGCGTCATCCCGTCTCAGCCATTTCCCGACTCAATAATTTCCTTTGTGGCGGAGTCCTATCGCTTCAGAACTTCATTGATTAAAACCGAGTGTAAATGGCATGCTTCGTCGCGCCTGCCTCACTGCTTTGTTCTTGCTGAGGAACTTTTTCTTTCCGAACCGCATGGAAATTGCGTTTTTTGTGTGCCTCCCAACTAATTCAAGTCCGTTCTGGGCTGGATTATTATTCAAATTTTCATCGTTATAGTGTAATCGTCATATGATATATGGATGGATTTACTAGATCTAGTTATCAAGTATTTTAAGTAGATGTGAAACAATATAAATATAGAGAATTCTTTTATATAATCTGCTAGTTATTGAGAAAGTCGATGATCCAAAATCAATCTTAATTCTCCTTCTCATCCATCTCGACAAGTCATTAATCCTAAACTAACCTATATTCGAAATTACTGTAGTGTTGGATATATTTTGGTTAACAATTTAATTTCAGTCCGTTTACAGGCGTAATCAAATATCCGGTAGTTGAATTTAATGGAATACTCATTTATAGCCATTGAAACCCGCGTCCTGTTAGTGGTCAATTTATAGAGTACTCGCTATATAGAATTAGAACAATAATAATACCATTTACTAATCAACAATGTTTAACCTACAGTCATAATACGAGATAACTTGTGAAAGCCTACAGATATTACATACATACATAAACTTACGCCTTTTTCTCAGAAGGGATAGGCAGAGCCAGGACACCTACGTCGCCTTGTATTTGCTGTCCTTGTAATTCCTGTGTCCGGGCTGATGACGAATATAAAAATCCAATACAATTTTGCCTGCCCCGGGATTCGAACACGAGACCTTAGCTTTGTAATCTTACCATAGTAGAACTACGCCACCGAGGCAGATATTGCATTCTACAAACCTTTATATTCCACTCCCCTTCTTATTAGACTATTGACTTCTAAATTGTCGCTAAAACCTAATATCATTGTTGAAATTACAATAAGAGGAATCATAAAAATATCTGTATAATGCAAGCGAGGAAGGGAGTGTGCTGCGCGCAAACTTGAGCCTTTGAAAGTTATAAGTGCTGAGAAGTGCCCCGAGAGGAATAAGAATTAGTTTTTGTTCTGACTTCCACTTATAACTCTTGTGATTGCTCTCAAAGGATCCTGTACTCCACTCGAGTTAGCGACGCGATAAATTTCCTTGTATTCGTAAAAGTAATGTCATTATTTCTGCTGCATGCTCGCGGTAAAGTTCCAAGGAATTTCATTGAAATAGTTGGGATTTGCAAGCTGCTGCTGTCGTGTCTAGTAAAGGAGGTATGAGGATAGACGAAGCTGAATATTCTAAGCGAAATGACTTTTAAACTGTAATGAATTCGCAAGACTTGCTGTAGCGAATTTTGAGTTCATCCTAAATGACCTAGTGAATTGGGGAAGTTTCATTTTCCACCAAATGAGTTGAGGCAAAATATTTTGCTCTTGAACTTTGTAATCAATACTGTATCAGCCCATATATACGTCCCACTGCAGGGCACGGGCCTACTCTACAATCAAGAATACGATTGAGAGTGGTTAGGCCATATAGTCCACCTCGCTGGCCTAGTGCGGGTTGGCGGACTTACATCAAATCAATCAATACTAGTTAATCATTAAATAAATTAGGAGGTATCCGCGATGTCTTTAAATTGGAATTTCAGTACTGGTAGTGATTAAATGCAATCATTATTTATTTATTATAAATGTGAATAGTGCCTGTTTCCCGCAATGAAACATAATATAGAGCTTACCATACGTAGAGTAGTTTAGGTAAGCTGCATATTTCATCCACTACAGCTTTCGTTCATGTTATCTGGCGAATACATTTCAGAAATTCAAATAACATTAGAGAAATGTTATAACTTTGGTACTCTATTTTTTTACAGAATACATGTTGTAATGAGTTGCAATAAAATACTCTAATTTTAAATTGATCTAACATACTTATCAATACTTAGCAATGGAGTTTATTGCAATCAAGAGTTCTTAGTCAACCATGCTGGTTTAGGACAGATGAGTGCACCTACTTAAAATATATTTGAAATTGTTGTAGAAACCTCTTCTATTCTTCCGCCAAACAGCAGTGTAAATTCACTGTTATATTGAAGGATATTCTAGCCAAAGTACTGAGTACTGAGATTAGACATATTAAGACTTAACATCTTATGTCTCAGGATGGCGAGCGCAGTGGAATGCCAATCTTTGTAATGGAAGGTGTTATTTGGTTTTGCTACTATTTATGAGCGGTCGTATCACTTAGCATGGCATGCTCGTCTCGCCGTGCAGCGTAATAAAAAAAGATCTCCCAGGAAGTTCAAACGGCAGCTAAAAATTGTAAAAATATCAATACCAAAACAATTCACAATCGATTCAAAACCGACATCTTCCCATGCTAAAGCACACACTCCAAACTAGAAACATGAACTCGGATCCATTTATCATCAGTTAACAGTGGAACAGACGGCGTTGATCCGACTGCTCAGTCAATAGAGGGAGTTTAAACTTACTGTATGAGTAAGACAGTTACATTATTCACTATTGCTCCCCTCGCAATGCGACCTGTTAACTTTTTTGTCGCGACGCCCGCTGGGCCCGTGAATTTCTTGATAACTTCATTGCGAATGCGAATGGATGGTGTTTGCAGAATGGCACATGATTTATTTTATAATGTTGTGTTTTCTTGAATCATTCTGTATTGTCGTGGAGCTTTGCAGTGTTGCTTGATAAAACCTCACTACTAAGGAGCCGGTTTTATCATAGAAACCTTACATACATAGATACATACATACATACATAAGCTCAAGGCTTCATGTGGTCATAGAAAACTTATGTGAGAAATTGCGTTGCGAAATTTTATAATTTGTGGTATGGTAAAAGGTCGATGTAGAGATCGTTACAAGAGTAGTTCTATGTTCAGCAGTGGGCTTCACGGGATGGAATAAGTGAGAGAGAGAAAAAAAGAGATAGATATAGGGACTACTACACACTATGGTGTTAAAGTCGTCACAATGATTGGTTTTAATTTACCGCGTACCGGATTAATTTTGGTTTTGCAAGTGCAACGTTGAAATATAAACTTTGCATGGTCATTTTCATATTATATTCACTGCAATTTTTTTAACATTTATTTACCTATTTTATTACTGAAGCTATTGCATAAACCGGTCCAATTCAATGCACATATGCAGGTCGGATGCAGTCGACTCTCCGGGGTCTAATTTTCGTAACCCTGCCTCACGGGGACTTGACGCGTTTCTATTTTCGCAATATCTAATATAGAGTTGGGTAAGAGTGTGTCATCATTTTCGTATGATTAAAATTATTCTGACGTTTTAATACGTTGATTCTTGTAACAAGATAGGTATGTATTGAAGATATTAATTTGATCCTTAACATACAAATTGTGTGTACGTATATACGAGTGTATTTATAGGTAGTGTTTATGAGCAGAAAATAACGATAAATAGTCATTTGTTTATGTGAAGATACATGCAAAGATGTTTGTTCCGGTATTATATTGTCACAATATAAGTTATTGAAAGTTTTCACAGAATGGTGTTTCCCATTACCTATCCCTTATCCATTCTGATTTATTTACGCTGATTATTAAGAAATTGCGGAGATTTTACGCAAATTTTTCCCATAGGACGTATCCTCTCTCGCAATATATTTCACCCCAATCCCTAAAAAACACTAAGATATCCGCGTTAATCTGCAGCTAGATGTCAGTGAATTGGACAATATCCCGGGGGTCCCGCACATATTTCAAGTGCAGGATTAAAACGTCTGTAGTAAGTGTGAACGTAATGTGTGCCCGGGACAGATCGCCTTTAATCCCAACTTTAAATTTTATGGCTCCCGGCCTTTAGATTTTAATCTTTCGCGCGGCCCATTTAGCAGGTCTGCTTTTGTCACTTTTGTTAAGTTATTTCTGTAAGTTTGATTAAATGTTTTTCATCCGTGTAAAGGTGTTTGGTTTTTAATGTTGTTAAGATTGTTTATAATATTATGGGGCGATTTTATTGTGTGTTTGACCGTAAGTTTTTTTTTGTAGTTGTATTAGAAATCCGGGGCTATTTTGGAAAAGTAGTGACTAAGAAGGGTAATAAAATCTTAACCTCAATTAAACACAGGAAGATGAGTCACAGTATTATCATAATTTAAATTTTACTTTATAGATAATTTAGCGGTGCCAGAGTCTACTTTTCACACTGTCTTTCATACTTTCTTCTTTTTTTGGCATCCAAATTATTAAACAATTGCCTTTCACATTTTCTATGATAAAATCGTTAATTATATAATTCTAAAGTATCAAATTACAATTATGTTAATAAATAAAGACGTACTTAAACCTTGAAAGCGCTCAAAGATCATATCAAGATTACGAGCGGGAACGAGTTCTAGTTAAAAAATAATAAATCTTCCACATTTCCAAGTAACCTTATCTAATCTAAATATTAATAACCGTTTCGCAGAAAGTCCCGCTTAATTAATTTTGTTTTCAACGACAAATATTACAACAGTTCCTGTGGATGATGCAAATTTTATGATTAATTGATTGTTTTCTGGTAAAACTATTAAAATTAATAGTTTTTTTTTTAACTTTGTTTCTATATTTCGTTGTATGATTATACTAACCTTATACTTTTGGTTATTGTACAACGTTATGTAAAACCTTCATGGGATTATTCATATTCAGTTTTCAAACTCATTTTTGGGATCAAATGTTTTGCCCTTTCCAACAACTTTTTAATTCAGTTTGAGCGAAAAAGACAAAATATTCGAACGCTAATATAGGTTTTAAAACGATCTATAGATAAGATCGACCGAAGATAAAAATGTTTTCAAAGTTGGCGTCTACACTAGGCCAGCATCAAATTTGTTTCTTTGTTCCGCAGTCGAGTTAGTTTTATTAAATTTCTTTTTGTAGTACTTTATCATTACACTATTCCTTATATTCAAACTCACGTCACTTTATTGTGCCATCAATCAACCCGCAGTAGTTACCCATTTATCCAAAAGGGTGTTAAAACAAACATTGTATGAATTAACATCGACACCACTCATCGGATATATTTCCGATGGATATTGGTTAACACTAATGTAATATCAAAATGTGTCGATGCGGGACCCTGTGGGAACCAATATTGTATTAAATTAATTATGTTTAATACTTTTTTACTCTACTGTACTGTAGCGGCCCATATATGGCCAACGACACGGCACGGGCGTCCTCTACAATCGACAGTCCTTTTTTACAATTATAACGCAGCTAATGTGGAAAATCAATGTTATAGTGGCATAGATCAGCTGATGTAAAAAATCTGAATTGACATGAGGTGTTTTCCAGTCAGTTTAGTAACAAGCTTGGTTTAAAAAAAATATGCTACTTCACTACATAGTATAAAACAAAGTCGCTTTCTCTGTCCCTATGTCCCTTTGTATGCTTAAATCTTTAAAACTATGCAATGGATTTTGATTCGGTTTTTTTAATAGATAGAGTGATTCAAGAGGAAGGTGTATGTATATAATACGTGCATATTATTTTAGAGAAATCTATATGCACTCGGGTGAAGCTGGGCCGGGCCGGTAGTTTATAATAAGAGACTATTTTTGAAGTGGTAGAGCCACGCTTTTATCAGTCATGACTCAGCATGAACGGACAGGCTCGTCCGGGGCGGTTCCACTGCCTCACTGGTAATCGACGACGAAGTGACGGCTTAGCTGTCGCGTTTCCTTCAGTGAGTAAGATTCCCAGATGCCCAATACCCCTCATCTTTTTACTTTTCGCTCCCCTCTCGATTTCATGCCCACAACACATCTATGATCATAGCGTTGAGGATGTTCCTGAGCGGGAGTGTTCACATTTTATTGCAATAAATGGCGAGACAAGCATGCCGTTCGCCTCCTAGTAAGCGTTACGACTGCTCGTGAACAGAAGCAAAACCAAACAACACCTTCAATATATCCAGTAGTTACTCTGGCAACAATATTTTTCATACCACCACGTACCATGAGATGACCCGATGGCTCTTTTTCGTGACCTTTTACATAAAAGCAAGTGATCTTGATGCCCTTAACCCAATGAGTTCATGACTGGATAAATAGAATAAAATAAAAAGAAAAATAGCCTTTAATACTGAGAGTTATAAAAATAAAACAATAATTAGAAACACTTCAATGCTACAAAATATCACGCGTCTCAGTCTGCCTCTTGGCAAAGGCCTCCTCTAATTATTTCCACTGAGTCATATCTCTTGTGACTCGTCTCCAGTTAGGTCCCGCAGTTTTCTTCATGACTGGATACTACATAGAAATTCCTTGAGGCTTCCGATGCGACCTGTCTGATGTAGCCTCTGGCGACTTTCTCCAACCCTTATTAAGCCATCTGTCCATCTTGGGGGCGGACTTTGGACGCTGTTTCAACGAAAACATAAACAGTTTAGCATCATTTACATGCATATGTCTTATTAATAACACTACTTATATGCTCTAAATATTTTGAACACCGTGAAAAATTCACAAATACACGCAAATTATACTCGCCGTTATATTATGAAGCTATAAATTTTTAAACACACACATTTTCCCTATTAATGTGAAATTTATTGCTGTACATCGGTATCCACACCTGCTTTATTAATTATAAACATTATGAAACAGCGTATAGAGTACATTAAATTATACTAATATTTAATACCAACTTTCTAGTGGGAAAAGTTGGAACTTAATTAATACAAATTAATTAATATGCAACCCGACTTTTTTGTACAGAAGTCTAAAAATATGTAAATTAATGACAAATTAATGTTTATTTCACGTTTTTTACGACATAAGTAAATAACTCATTCATGATTGACGCTATGACACACTTGGCCTTTAAATCATTTTATCTATTTACTTACCACCTGTAACTTTCTCCACGCTACGTTTGAAACTTCTCAACAATTTTTCTCTCTCCTCTCTCTCTCTCTTTAGCCACAGGAAGGCTACTTCTGGGGCCATACTATATTCATCTGAAACGAAGAAAAGTTTAAACTTCGGACGAACGAAGTTTTTGACGATACGAATGTACCTACTCTGTAAATGTTCGGATTGCCGATATATTCGAATCATTCATTCTTCGATCCGAAGATTCGAATTTCGTGTTACAGAGTAGGTTTTGAAACGCAGAACGTCACGAAGATTCGAATTATGGATTTATATAGTAGGGCCCCTGAACATAGGCCTCTTCCGTTATTATGAATTATTAGGATTTCATTAAGAATCATCCGTTTCTCGTTCCCCAACCGGTTCTACCAAGTGTCTCAAAAGGTTGTCAGACTGACCTTTATACTGGTACCAAATCTTTTCAAGGTTTCTATTACAAAAAGAAGTTTCACAAATCTAACTGCAGTTCCTATTTTATTTAAAATATCTGTATCTGTATCAGCCCATATACGTCCCACTGCAGGGCAAGGGCCTCCTCTACAATCGAGAATACGATTGAGAGTGGTTAGGCCATATAGTCCACCACGCTGGCCTAGTGCGGGTTTTAAAATTTAAAATATATTAAAATATTTTCAGTACAGTAACAAATTACATTCATTGCGGCACTGAGAAGCCCGTGACAAACCAGCATCAAATTACCATACACCTGTACCACAAAAGCGTTACGTGTCACGCAAATAATTAGCGAATAATTAATTAAATTAACCTTTAAGCGTGGACAAAACATTTGTTAAGAACCGTAAACATGGGATAAAATGAGATATTAACATTAAGCTAAGCTTGATTCGCGGTTTTGCTCGCCTTGATATAGATTTCAGTCAAGTTAGGTGGAGACAGAAAATATTAATGTAACTATATCAGCTCATAATAGCCCAATAAGTAGGGGTCACTACACTTGAAAGTTCGATTGAGCAGGCTTAAGCCGGAATATACCACGCTGACCTAGAGCGGATTGGCGAACTAAAAATACCGAAGAAAATCGTATATATCCTTGTGATATGCAGATCATTCACGACTATTTCCTTTACTGTTAAACTTTATTTAAAAGAAAAACTTATTTATCTCTGCGGGTCATTCTTTTTTCTAAATAAAGTGTGTTATGACGTAACATATGTCTCTTTCTATACCCCAGACAATATCTTCAATGAATATGGTTATCTGCTAAATAGTTGATGCGTGAAACCGAAACAAACAAACATTGGCTTTATTATGAGTATTGAGACGGCACGAGCCGCGGCTGCCGGTACAATTAGACACGGGGCTCCGACGATGACTTACTGAATACCGACTGCGTCAATTATCGTTAATCATCTTATCTGACCGTCAATAAAATGTTGTAGACGTGTCGGATTTGATCTACTATTTTGTAGATGCGGCATTTTATTGTTTTAAAAGTTTATGTAGTGGCGGCCCGGCCCGTCTTAGCCCTGTGTAGATACTTTTTGAGTCCGGTCCACATCACAAACAAATTATTTCATATATTGTACTTATTTCTATTTAAACTTAATTTAAACTGAATGCATAAAATAAAAACTAAATTCTATTTAAATAAGTGACTGCCGTCGTCTATACAGCATTATCACTAATCCTGTCCCCTCCCATTGAGTTTGAAATAGTACCAAATATATTTGAATTCCTTGCTCGTATCACATTAATACATGTACCATTTTGAAGTAATATCGAAATCAAGGTACCTAGTTCATTTTCATCTATTTTAAATCTCATAAATAATATTTATTAGAATGAAATACACTAAATAACATGCAATAACACATAGGCTCAATCTCAATTGCTACTTTAGCTACTTAGGAAAATATAAATATTATAAATCACACAACTTCCACTAAATCCGCAATGTCTATTTCTCCCGTGAAACAACACTGCTTAAATGCACTGTTGTGTTTCGGATTGAAGGACATTGTAGCCAGAGCAACTACTGGACATATTGAGACTTAACATCTTGTGTCTCAGGATGGCGAGCGTAGTGGAATGTTGCTACTGTTCATGAGTTGTCGTATCGCTTACCATCAGGCGAACGGCTTGCTCGTCTCGCCATTCAAGGCAATAAAAAAAAAAAAAAAAAAATCAAAACACCACATCCAAAACTCACAGCTCTCAGAACTATACACACATCAACAATTCTTTCATGCTTTAAATATAATGTCTTCCCTTTCCCTCCCTTAGGAGAATGGTGACGTAGCGAGGTCCTCTCACGACAATTACTGCGGTGTCAAAGCGGAAGCGTTTCCTCCACGCCACGGAATGGCGGAAATGCATGCATTCTATTCAATATTTATGCGTTTTATGTATATTTAACTAGGACAATTTATTGATGCACTTCTGTTCTTAGCGTTGGTTTTATAATTGACTTATTAAATAAGATAGGACCACAGCTCCAGCAATTGAAAATAAATAATAGATAGAAGCTATAAGAATACAATGACTGCTAAATATACTCTATTAATAAAAAAGATGACCTATAATGTCTTCAGAAACTGTGGAGGAATAAATAAACAAAAATAAAAAAAAATAAAATGTAAAAATCATTCTTTGTATCGATTTAAGTTTCAAATTATTATCATTGAGAAGTTTATGTGACACTATTTTAAATGGTACGGAAAAGTATCATTATTAACCTAATAAGTGCTTTGATTGCAAATTCGTTGAATTATTGACGGGAATGAAAGATAATATTCCAAAAAACGTAAACAAAATCATAAAAAATACTAGTAAGTTTTAACTAAATTCCTAACGGTATAGCCAGACGCATGACAGTGAGGTTAGCATAATCCCGCAATTTGTCGGAACCAGGACACCCGGCCTGATACCGAACCCCTCATATTTTCCAGATTATCCCACTCGTGAAAGATATTTTCACTTTCTGCAAACGGGTGATGCGATGCCTCGGGATGGGGTTTGTAAAAAATAATTCAAGATATTATTTTTTGGAGAATCTTCCATAGATTGAAACTATTAACAGTCATTGTTGTTTGAATTAAAGGTGAAATATTTGTATTCTTTCCTTGGTCCGCTCTTTCTAGGTTTAACAGTAACAACCCAAGAAATGACATTGATATTATTTATGGATTTTATCGCGGATTTGTTTTTTTTTTGCGTAGATCGGTTCGCAGAACCCAAGTAACATTTTAAATATTTTTTTAATTTAATATTTGTAAAATAAGGGTAAGTAAATTGTGACTATCAGTGAGTGGATGACTAATAAATACCTCAATCCGCTCCGTGACCACGAAAGCTGTTAGTAATGTAATCAAAATGCCGGGAAGTTAAAAATGTAAAAACTAAACCAAATCCGCAATAAAATCCGTAAATAACAGTTTTATTTCAATGTATAACATTCGCGTAAACCTAAGAAACCATTAACCAAGAATTGACGCTAAGCAAGTCTTCGGAAATGAGAAACTTGTCTAACAAACAACAAAATTGATTGAAATAGCACAATTTCTGCAAGGAATAGGACGTGATTGAATGATTTTGATGCTATGATAAAATAAATAGCAAAAATAAATCCTTACCTATCTATAAAACCTAATACAACTATTTTCCAAATGCGCTAGCTAATAAAACCTAATACAACTATTTTCCAAATGCGCTAGCTAATAAAACCTAATACAACTATTTTCCAAATGCGCTAGCTAATAAAACCTAATACAACTATTTTCCAAATGCGCTAGCTAGCTATTTATTTTATTTATTTATTTAAAGCTTTATTGTACACCAGTAAATAAAAGGAAATAACATTAACACAATTTAACAAGCAAGAAAAGAGTACAATGGCGGTCTTGTCGCTCGAGGCGATCTCTTCCAGATAACCAACACTAAAACTTTAAAACTTTTCTATTCGTCAAATACTCCGAAAGCATTTATTATTGTTTTATTCGCATATGTACTTGAGAAACATACAGAACAATATACCACACAATAATAAATAAATAAATACACCCAACAGTCACATATATAGCACTGACCCCACATTAAGATCAATTAAGTCTTGTGTCGTGGGTATCGGGAACTACGAGAGACTTTTCGGTCTCACAAACACCCAGACCCGAGACAAATACTTGTGTGCCTCACAAACATTTGTCTCGGTGCTGTGATCGAACCCGCGGCCTCTCGTTTCACAGGCGGCGTTTAACCAACTGCGCCTCGGTGGCTGTCAACAATACAAACAGTAATAAGTTTTCCAATCAAGTTTCCACAATTAAGTTATACATGTTATTAAATAAACAAACATTGTAAAAGAGAAAAGCAAAGTACACAAACATCCAAACAACAGTCCACAAAATACAGAAATAGCAATATTTCACTTTCATCTGCGCCACAAAGATAAGGAAATCCAATAATATGGAGTTAAAACGAACGGGAGCCGCGTAAAACTGGAAACTTACTGCTGCACTGTTTTGTAAGAGTCCTTTGTGCTACGAGAGACATGTCCGCAACAAATTGCAATTTATTATCATAGCGAGTTATGAAAATGTTATATTTACTGTAATTTATTTTATGTAAAGCAGTAACAAGCATAACAAGTTATTAATATTTGTAACAAACTTGCTCGATGATAGCCTCGGTGACGCAATTGCACTACAGTACAGCAAAGCTGATACCTCGGGTTCGAATACGGGGAAAGTGATATTGGATTTTTCTATTAATAATCAGCCCGGAGTCAGAAATTTGCCCGGTATAGGCCTTCCCCCTGTCACGTTGTGGAACGAAATACACACGGCACAATATGAGTGTCCTGGTTGCTGTCAGGAGGACCTCTGCGTATGCTTCTGGGAAATAGGCGTGAGTTTATGTATGTGTGTAATAAACTTAAAAGTAAATTGAAATAACTCTATATCAATCTATGTAAGCTTACTATTGAATGCGGGAGTCCTGTTGAATTGAGGGTTCGATTGAGAGGGCTTAAGCCTAATTCAAGTCGCTTCAACTATTACGTTATCTTGGGGATGTATACCGGTTAGCCACTAAACAGATTCAAAGATTTTTACTTCCTTTTAGAAATAATAAGTCTTATGACAATCAGTCATCCGTCCATATTCGTCCCATTTGCTTTTTAGTATGTTTTAAATTATACTAACATTTGTGTACAAAATGTTAAAAAACGTAAAGTAGATACACTTTATAACACGAAGCGGAACTCCGACGATCACAACCAAGTGCGTGCGATGATACTTAAACAAATGCAATAAACCAATTTATCACCGCCAATTCACGACTCCGCAGCAGAATGGAGTTTAATGATCGATGCGTTACTGTTCCACTCGTATTATCAACATAAAACACACGAATGTAGATGCATCAAACTTTATGGAAAATACTGGCCAAATTTAATTATTTTTTTATGGTAGAGCCTTGTTATAAAGTTGTTGAAGGATAATAGAGTTATATAAATAAAATAGAAACGGAAAATAGAAGGAACACATGGAAGGAGTTTAGGAGACATCTGCCTAGGAGAGGGACAATATAGGTTAGTAAAAAAATAATTAAAGCAAGAAATTAATATAAGTTGTTGTATGTCTATTGACTTATCATAATAGCTCTTTAATTGCCTCCGTGACCAATAAGTACAATTTCATTTCATTTCAAATAAAAACGGACAGTAAAAAGTAGCCACTGTCTTATAGAAAACATTGTGACTGTCCCACCCCCACAACCACAACTGCAACTCTTGTAAACCAGGATCAAATGTGGCACGCATTTTAATGACACCGCATTGAAGCTCAGCGCGGGTCTCGCAGAAAATCTATGTAAAGTAACAACTTTGCTGTTGAATTTCGTTTAATGAGTAAGAATGTTGAAATTCCGATTATCTCGGTGGTGGGTTTTTCATTGTGAGAAGACACTGGATGTAGGCCGTTTCAACCGGTCTATGTTGCAATCAATGGGGTAGCTCATTTTCCACAGTGGACTTATTTTAGCTGAAGCGAGAGGCAGAGGTTTTTCTTTACTGTGTAACATCCCACTCTACACAAAATGTGAACGGGTTTTGGAAACATTCACTGATCTTACTATCAAGTGCTTGTGCTCACATGCCAGTTTACAAACAACAAGGTCTATAAATTACATTACCAGAACTAAAAGAAAACCTCGACATATTTAGGAATATATCAGCCCACGATAACGCACTGTTAGGTATAGGCACAGAATACTGTATTCTGTGGTATAGACCTCCTCATTTGTACGCGTCATTTTTCTGTCAATGCACTGTTTTCCTGCAACTCTCACGATGTGATTAGCCACCGTATCCCTCCTATCCACTACTCCATCAGCGTCTTAGTCCCTCTGCCTTCAAATTGTCTAGCCAGATGCCCCCACAGACTTTATACGGTTTATAAAACGAAATTTTCAAAAACTATCTCAAAAATGGACTTTACCCCATGCGAGCATGAAAATAAAACCGGCTATTTTGGCTGCAGGCATGCATCAAACGCATACAATGAGATTAAGCTACGTTTGACATGGTAAGCACTTTGACGGCCGACCGGGCGCAGCGCCAAAAATCTAGGCACCATACATTCGAGATCATGATAATCCTACTCGGCCATAGCCATAAAACAAAAAATTAAAAGGCGTATTAAAAAGCAGATCTAACTTTACTGACTGTAAATGACACTGATCAATCAATGCGATTGCATTATGATCAGGAGTCCGAAATATCTATGTTTTTTAACAACCATGAAACAAGAGTGTAGTGCTTGGAGACGGGACAAAGTTTGTGATACCTGTTGCACATATTTGTGACTGAAATAAAACAAATTCATAACTTAGGATAAAACTAAAACACTGAAGTAAAATATTCGTTTGAAGAAATGAAATTGCAAATCCCCCTTGAACCTTCTGAATCCTCGTTTGTTTCGGTAACAATAATTCACGATAAAAGTCCCCATGAAACGTTCCATAAACCCAATTCGGTTGATTTTGGAGCAGATAAGAGTGGGTGCTGTCTTGCTAACCTAATTCCGCAGAACGACGTCGCAGTGGGCGAAACCAATGCGAGTATATACTTAATTAAATCGCAAAGAAAGAAATCAATAGATTGCTGATTTCTTTTAGAATCTTTGTTGTACTTACTGACTGCATTATTACGCATCAATTGTCCTTTCCAAATGCGACTTTAAATGTTTAGTTAGTCTAATGACCAAAATTCGCGTCCTTAGAAAATATTTAAATATAAAATAGCTCAGTGGTTGTACAGTAAGATTAAAAACACACACTAAGTCGTAACTCGCAACACAAGGGTAAGTTATTGACTTGTATAGCGAGTATGGATTGAAACTTTTGAGAATATGGATTATTTATTAATCATAAAAATATTCTGGGAAATATTACAGCCCTTTTCCATCAAATGCATCTCCATTTTTTTTTAATTGTCGTTGTCATTGCTTAGCTATTGTCACCGCTCGACAAATCTTTGGAACTAAAACCAAAAACATATTTTTCATATGATTTCCCTCAACGATCGCCGAACTTACAAAAATGTCAATACTATAATTACTTCCATCTTGTGAGGCAATAAACAGTCAGAGGAAGCAGAGAATGGGGTAAAGTATCGGAAACACTAACTGTAGTGCGAACACATTTAGTGGCGCGGAAAGCGAGTGGCGACAGACAAATGGACTGTAGAAACGTGGCTTATATGTAACGCACGCAGTACTGACAAATTCATAGTGTATTAAACACGTGTCTGATTGAAGGAATTAAGCCTTGTTTATCTTTAGTAGGGTTTTAATGGGTAATTCTAAGATATAGGCGCTGTGGTTAAGCAATTGCTGTTTCCTACTTAACTGTACTTTAGATAGTATAAAACGAATATAAGACATACTTAAAGAATGTATGGCTTACGTACAGCCTATTTTTTATACACCTCTGGGTTTTATTCCGTTAATATGGTGGCTAGAAGTCTAAAATCTATAGGGATTATAAAGGTAAGGGTAGCCTTCCATTTCATTACAAAACCGACAACATCTTTAGTTGTCTAGATTTAGTGTATTGCATTTTATCTGTTGCACTTCAATGCGTGGTATTAATTCTATGCATGATGCTGCCTAACAGGACTTTCTTCTTTTGCGTAGAGTAACATTGACTTTTAATTTACCAATATCATAAAACAAGTACTTTCGCGGAACACCTAACTACCAACATCCTAAAACAAATTAAATTACATTTAATAAGCCATTTGTAAATCCAAAGTACTTTCTATTCCACAACATTCGGAAAGAATAGCACGATTCCCACATAAATAAACTGCTGGTGTTATAAACGTAATAATGTTCGGGTTCGAGGTGGAGGATGCCTCCCCCCCCCCCCCCCCCCCGCCTCCTCCCCATGTGGACGCCCGCGATGTAACCAGATGCGATGCAGACGGGAACTTCCGAACTAACTTCATCTGATGGAATAGGATTTATGGAATAAATCTAGCCAAATATAGGTGAATAATATCTTATATTTTAATATGTGTAGTGTGTCTCATTTCAGAGAGGTCTGGTAAATGTGTGATGAAAAAAATAAATAAAAACCGACTTCAAAACAAAAAACCACTAAAAAACAAAAAATAACAAAATAATAAGTACCACTGCAAAGCAAAAAAAATAATATTTGTTTCATGAAACTTGTACCAAACATGTAGGACCTATGCCTTATATTAATTCAAATATCTATATGTTTGGTACTGGGCGACCCGCCTTCAATATGTTATGCATATATTTTGATTTGTTGGCTAGTCAAGTCATTAAGCAAATTAATCAACAAGCGCAAGTTTCATGAAACAAATATTATTTTTTTGCTTTGCAGTGGTACTTATTATTTTGTTATTTTTTGGTTTTTAGTGGTTTTTTGTTTTGAAGTCGGTTTTTATTTTTTTATTAAAAATTTTAGTTATTTTTATCTTTTTAGTGTTGATAGGAATTTAAATTAAGAAGATTTCGTCCCCACAAGGAATATGTTCTTTCCGATGATGATTAAATCGCTAAAATCGGCTAAAAGCTGCCGAAGAAATTGGAGTATTCACATGTTTATTATTTTTCTCTCCCTCCCCCCTTACTTTGCCCCTGCCCCCTTTTCCCTCCGCCACTGTAGCTTAGCTTTTATACAAAACCCAATGCAAAAAGAACCATTGGAATCCTACTAAATTTTGAAGAGTTCTACACTCCAGGTCCGAACATGATCATCAGATCTTCATGTTGTGTTCCTGGGATCAACCTGTCAATACATTCTTTCCAATGAAAAAGAAATCACTAAAATCGGTTAAAAGCTGCCGAAGATATTAGAATTTACGTGTATTTTAATTTTATCACCTACCCCCCCACACCCCCACCCCTTTTTCCGTCTCTCACTGTAACTTAACTTTTATAATGAACCTAATGCAAAAAGAACCATTGGAATCCTACTTAGTTTTAAGGAGTTCTCCTCTCCAGGTCCGAAGATATTCATCAGATTTTCACCATATTTTTATGGGACCAAACGACAAGCACCAGCTTTCAATCAAAGAAAGAATGGTCGAAATCGGTTCACACAGTACAGAGAAACGAGGTAACAAACATAAAAAAAAAGCAACATACAGTCGAATTGAGAACCTCCTCCTTTTTTTGAAGTCGGTTAAAAAGGCGCTATAGTCTATCAACTATAATGTATATTTTATTTTGATTTACTAGTTGAATAAATAAATGGTTAATTAACTCTATAATTGTATACTGATGACACAGATCTGTACCCACTATAACGTTGAAAGTAACATCGTGAGGAAACCTGCATTCGATAATGATTTATTAAAATTTCTATAGTATTAAAGTCCGCCACCCGCACTAGACCAGCAGCGTGGTGGACTATATGGCTTAACCACTTTCAATCGTTCTCTCGATTGTAGAGGAGGCCCGTGCCCTGCAGTGGGGGGTGGACTGATACAGACAGACATACACGTACTTACTTTTATTGCCATTGTTATATGGTGTGCTTTCTTTATTCTGAGATCCAGTCCTGTGAAATAATAATTGCATCGATTGGCAAATGTTGCTTCTGACTGCTACAAATACTGCACGCATGAATAATTCATAATTCTCTTAAGACCCTCACGCCACACTGTTAACTATAAACACAGTCACAACACCTCAAAAGGGCTAAATTAATTTGTTCACAAGTTCTGTTTCTTCCATACTTTCTCCGTATACATACAAAATATTTTCATTACAACAAAAACTGAATAAAATCGATACTGCAAACTTGTAAGACGATACCCCGGCGCGAACACGCCGAATATTTTACAGCTTCAATTATAAAAACACCAAGCAATGACGCGCGCAGCCGGCATTTTTGATTTTAAATTACAAAACAAACACGTATGCAAATAAGAAGACACCACCCGTTGAGAGTTTGGCACCATACGGGGTCTTCATACAAAGTTCGTGATCCTGTAACCGCAAAGCATTATCCCCTTTATGAGTAAAAACATTGAGCATAATTTCCCGTGTTTTGTTTGGGTGTTACTCAAGGTTAAGACCGTGTAACGACTAAGGATTTATGTTGGAGATCGCGTGGTGTGATCCCGTGTGATCCATTACATTTGTTCGGTGTAAAAGGAAATATTGCGTATACATCATGCCTTTAAATGTATTTTTAGTCATTTGTTACTCGAAATATCCGATGAATTTTAGGTTTGTTTGTATGGTATTATCTTCAATGCTTAATAAATAGTACAGTTTCTCTGTTATGCATGATATAAAGAAAATGTCTCCATATATTTTCAAAATTCACAAACACTGAAAATAATTTAATAAAGCTAAAATCTACTAAATTTAATAAAATTTACTTTACTCCTATCAATTATCATCATTGTCGCAAAAAAGTAAATAAAATTTCCGAAGTCTAAATACCATATTTTATAAGCAGAACATTTTCTTTCCTTTGCCTAAAAAGGTTGCAATCCAAACGCACCAACGAGAACCGACCAATCCGTCGACGGGCTGGCTGCATATATCAATTCCTTGTCGGTGCAAGAAATGATAAATTAGTCGAGATATGGTATGCGCCAGCCACGCGTCTCGCAACTGGTAAACGATATCTCCCGTGATGAGTGGCTTATAAAACTTACACTACGAGTGAATTATGGACTGTCTATTGTTTTATCTGTACACAGTACGCACACGCTGTTTGTCTTTGTTTATGATGTACGGTTTAAGGTAGTTTTGTTGTTGGAATTATAATTTTGAGGGAGTTACGGCTCAATTTTGAATGTAACCTGTATTACTCGTATATTTTGAAATTGGAATATGGACTTTCTATTTTTAAAAATCCATATTTAAAATACAAGATTGAATATTTGGTGAAGTCATGAATTAACTTACACCAATGCAGATTATGGAAATGCTAAGTGGAGTATTGTAAATTGCAGCTGTTCTTGTAAGGAACTTAATACCTCAGGGATAGAGTAGTTTGTGCAACTGAAAGCGAGACTGTGAAGTCTCGCTTAAGCACCAGGCCGATAAATCTCTAAAAATACAATTTCCGCTCTCAAAACCGTAACCTGTTACGATATTTTAAAATAATAACTCTTTTCCCCAAACAAAACATAAATTATTGCGTATTAATAGAGAAATATTATTTTTCAGAATAAATGAGACGCCGGTAAAATTTAGTGGATCACCTTGCCCGTTAGACATTTTTGCGTCGACGTTCCGTGCGATAAATAATGAAATTATGGACTCACTAACGTGGATTTGAGAACGTGTCCGCATTGGGACACTTGCAGATTCTCTTTGATAAATGTCTACAATAGACTGAAAGACAAAGGGTTTATTGTTCGTATATGGATTTAAAAAAAAACTAAAATAGCGTAAAAGTGTTGACGGTATACGTATTATTCATATACTCTTGTCCACATCCATTTCATTCCAAAAATAAATTAAATTGATAGAAACCACAAAGGCATTTTTTAGTAATTTTAACTATTGTTAGATGTAGATAAATTAGACTCTGAGTAAGGAATCAAGTCGAATTGTAGCTGATGATGATTTCACCAATAATAGCGCTTACAATGTTTTCAATAAAAAAAAACATTTTTATTTTCTATCATTGAGACTGATACAATTGAGATTCGTTTGCTCATATTTATTTGCTATCCACCCCTTACGCATCGGCGTGAATTTCGAAACGTCTGCAAATATTGCATGTCAGTCTGTGTGGAATTTGGCAACAATATAAAAGGCTTGTTTAATCAATATAAATAAAAAGATCCATCGTAGTTCACACATAGAAAATATCGGAAACTTTGTATGTTTGCAGTACAAAGAGCTCAGACTGGGAACAAAAATCTTATTAGTGGATCACGAAAATATTTATGACGGTGCGTTAGTGGCCTATTATACTGGTCCATCTATCTTAAGAATAAAAATATTTGGCTTTAATATGTTACTATAATATGTATTTCATTTAATATCCAAAAACATTAACTGAAAATCATAAAAACCTATTAACACCTAAAAATATCATCTGAACGCCCAAATCACGCACACAAAATTTATTTTCAAATGCAATTTCTCAATTCCATTTTTAAATTCAAAACAAAACATAAAAGTATTTAATCGTGAAGCAAAATATCCCATTGCAAACAAGCGGAGAACGAAAGCGCGTCACGCCCGCCTTGTAAATCATGCGAGCGCAATGGTCCGAACTGGGGACTGCTACGTGCCGGAATGGCACGCTGCATCGAGCGCTCGCAGCGCTGTTTCCGCTTATTTTACTCGGATGCAACTAAATTAGGAATGTGCTGCTGTTGCTTCTAGATTCAGCGATGTTTAGCTCTAGCTTTTGAGCTGAACAATTTCCTTTGTGATTTGATTTGTTGCGCTGTAACCGAGACTTTGTTATGTAAGTACAATCTAGTTATGATTCTATAACAGCCTGTGGTAAATTATGTTATGTGTCCTGCCATTTGATATGAAATGCCGTGATATCGAATCAATTAATTATGAAGAATCAACAGTCATCTCACATTTGCGTACCGTCAACGATTATGGTAAATATCCTTAAACAAGTCATGCTTTAAGAATGTAACAAACTACAAAAAAATAATTTTCCAAACTGTGAATCACACTTGAGATTTTACGATCAACAGTGGTCGTCTTATTATTAAGCGCTGTAGTACCGAAAGCATAACTAAGATATAAAGATAGTTGATTGGTACAGTCCATACATAAAAAGAGCATATTCCCCCATAAGGCCGGCAGCGCACCTCTATGGTGTCACTCCTGCCCTATGGTTTTGCAGAAATTCATGGGCGGCGATAGTCAAATGGACTGCAAGCTCGTTTGCCCCCTATATTATAAAAAAAATACTTTCATGCAATATCCCTATTATTGTCTCATCTGTATCAAATAACTCCAACACCTAAATATCAGATATACACCCCGCAGATGACATGGCAATATATCGTAATCAAATGCGGAGTAATATACGGGTGAGCGTCGGCGGTGGAGCAATGCAATACGTATGCTAAGCAGCCGAGGGTCCGACCTGATGGATGGCTGACGTTCGGAGGTCTGCAACCGACACCGAGGCCTCTTAAAAACTTCCCTTATATTAAGGATATGTTCTACTTACGTCCAGAACTATTCTTGCTCGCGGCTCCCCGAGTGTGAAAAGTTTTTCTAGAATAAGCTTCTCACTATATATTTCCTTGCGATAAAAGTACAATAGAAGTTCTCAAAAGGAATATTTTTAGCCCGTTTTTGTTAAATTTTCATTTCGATGCAGAGGTATTTGAACAAACAAAACAAAAAAATACTTTTTTGTCATTAAATTGGTAGAGGCTAAAATATTAACATTACAACAATACATTATTAGCAGTACAGAAAAATATTTCGGTGAAGCCTGCATAATATAGATATCTTTACAAGATTTTCAATCGTATATGACATAGGGAATACGCCAACCCGCACTAGGACAGCGTGGTGGACTATGCCCTAAGCCTTCTGAATTAAACACTCGATTATAGAGGAGTTTTTTTGAGGAATTATGGGCTGACACACTATATTATTTTGCGAGGAAAGAGCTTATTTGTAAAACTCTGGTTCATAATTGAGTTTACAAACACTACTTTCACGTGAACGGCCACAAAGGCGAAGACAAATAGTTACTAGACCCCACACGTATTCATCTGAATGAGAATTTAACACGGAACCTTTACACGAACCGAATGAGATGTAACTTTCACAGTTTTCTTCTTTATCACTATGAAATTTCTTCTATAAACATGTAAAAGCGGTTTCACTATTGTGATGAAAAAAACAGAGTCTAAATAGTAAGTGGCAAGCGGAACTCGCTTTATCCCTAAACCCAAATTTGCTGACAAATTACTGCCAATATGGGAGATATAGTGCGCAGTAAACCACAGATACAACTAACGTAAGGTTTCAATGTTCATGAATTATGTTCAATATGCAATCAAGTACAAATAAAATTGGGTAGATTAAAAGAAATACTAAATGTTTTGAAAATTTGTGACGTGGAAGTTGTAACACCTATAAGAGGATACGTTGTTTAATGCATACTATGAAGTTTTCTTGAATTTACTAGACGTTACTACAAAGGTATACTTGAATTTCCACTGCCGCCGCCATCCTAAGGTATAAAATGTAAAATTCATTTATTACACTTGATTTAATAGTGTAATAAATATAAAATGTAAAATAAATTAATAATAAAGTAGTTACTCTTGCAGCACTGTCCCTCAAACCGGAATCTTACGGTGCATTTATACTATTGTTTGGCGGGAGAAATTGACATTACTGCGGTACCTACCCAGGCGGCCTCTCATATATGAGAGACCTACCACCAGTAAATACATGCCTTTGAATACATTACATTATACCCATTGTAAAGTCTTTAGCAAACCTTTATAAATTAGCAATAGCATCTCTAATCCATGCCATAAGTAGGTCTCATATCTTTCCCACGGTTAACGAGCTTAAAACTATAGTCAATAATTTAAATCATATCCTTACGATTCCCATTTAATTGTCTTTAAATAAATAAAAGGGTAGGTAGAGATGTAACCAATACACCCGTGTTTCGCCTTTTTTGTCCCATGATGAAATAGGGGACAAGTCTATCATTATATAATCCAATTTTATTCCCAGAAATGAATGTTAAAATACTATAAATACAATAGGAAACCTTTATGACTTAAAGATGTCAAAATGGACATGCTATAAAGTAGATTTATGTCAAAGGGCCCTCCCTCACATAACACTGAGGGTCCGCTTAGCAAAATTAGAAAAAAGGAAAATCTGCACCTGAAAGATACGTCCGAGTAAAATTTATTCACGTCATATCTGTTATTGCGGTTTTTATTACAAAAAAGGTAGACCTTTATTGGAATAGAGAACTTAACAAGTCAATATTGATATATATGACCGGTTCATTGGTACGATATGGTTTATAAAACTATGCTTATAGATTCGTCTCCAAGGTAAGTTGAAATAGTGAGTAAAATGATCAATAACGAAATGTGATCGACCAGCGCTGATTGTTTTTCAGAGTGTAAAAGCTAAGGTTGCGATTGGCATCGAAAGTTTGAAGTAATTAAGCTACTAGGTGTTTGTATAAATACTTAGCAATACAACAATACACAATAGTTATTTTATTTTAAAAGCATAACCATTAATCATTACCAAGAACGGACATCATTACCAAAACAATTTCTATTTCATTGTCGAAAAATCTATTATGCAGTACCGAAAAAATACCTCATTACCAAATTCCAATAATATTATAGCGAGGGAAAAATCCTTAACGGCCAGCATTTTACCAAAAATCTAATTGCAATATTTTACATGCATAACACATAGTTCTTATTCATAATAACACGAACCTATTCATTAAACCATTCCCCGCTGTTACACATTTCTTATTATTCCAACTAACAATCCCTAAACGTTTTATTATTTCACACAATATTTCAAATGTATTGAGAAATCACCGAGGAATTATTTAACGCTCCAATACATTACTTAATTCCCATTGTGAAGTCTTTGCAAAAAGCTTTTGTCGTGAAGCCATATGGCGTCGACAAAGCGCGTCGGATTAACAAGTTTAGTGTAGCAATTGAATTTGACGCTTACCAGTTGGTAATCTCCGAACAAATGTCGTGCTTGTAACACGAACGGGAGATCGGGTTGTGATCGGGTCTTATTTAATGTATTTGTATTGAATACAACAATAATAATTTTGAAACTATTACATCTTGATTTGTATTGTATCGTATTGTATCAGCCCATATACGTCCCACTGCAGGGCACGGGCCTACTCTACAATCGAAAGTACGATTGAGAGTGGTTAGGCCATATAGTCCACCACGCTGGCCTAGTGCGGGTTGGCGGACTTACATACCATAGAAATTCTTATAAATCGCTATGGTATGCAGGTTTCCTCACGATGTTTTCCTTCACCGTTTTAGTGCGTGGTGATTGACTGTCACATCTTGATTTGTTACTGGAAATTTATATTTACAATAAAATGGTGAGAGCAATTGAATTCGAATGAAATAAAAGTGCTATTGACTTTACTGTGCCAAAAATAAAGTCTATCAGTCAAAGATTCTTTGGACTAAAGGCACAAGTCTACAAATGAGAAATATCGATCGATAAATTATTATAAAAAGATCTTCATCGAAATATGCTATGACAGGCCACGTAAGTTACCTTAAAACCTTTCTGCATTATCAAGCTGAACCAATAAAAGTAGAGCTTCATATAATTATTCTACGAGAAAGACCTTAAGTTAAGCAACAAAGCTTAATACGAAATGGTAATTTTGTAGGTCACATAAACCTGTAATTCCGTCAAAATACGTTAATGACATGTCATAATTAGAGGAGCATCCGTATCTCAGCAAACGCTTTGCAGGACGACCTCAAGCCAGGTATAGCATCGATCTTTGCAGAGTAACTGAGGATGCATGGGAGAGATGCTGATCATTTTTAATGGTGTATATTTAGGGATGCCTATATAATAAATGGATCTATAATCCTCATTGTCCTACCGAAATCCCTATACTAATAGAAATCAAAAAACAAGTTTCCCTCATAAGCAACAGAATTCGCATTCTTATTCGCGGAGCGGTTTGCGACGTGCCCACGGATTTGGCCGGCATCCAAGCCCGTCGAGAAAAAACCTACGCGTCGTGCCAAACAATTTGCTATTTATTGGGACGAGACGAAGAAATACTGCGCTGTTTATATTATAGTTAACATTGGCAATTTCAATTCTGTTGATTTGAAAGTACGTGGTAAACATCAGAAGGTTGGAGGTATAAATAGAAATATTGTTCAGCAGCGGTTTTGGAGTCCCGAACTATTTGAATTTTCAGCCTTGTTATCAAACTGTAGCATTGCTAGACACTGGTTTCTACTAATATTCGGAAGTCTAGACATCACGTAGAATAATATTTTTTTGTGGATAGTTCTCAACTTTCCTCCCATTGTAGAAGCTAGCAATGCGTTATACGCAGTATTCAAAAATCGAAGCACATATTATTTTACATACCCATAATAATTAATTTAGCAATAAATTTAATGACGCATTGGATTGTACCGGGCTGTCCCGCCGAGTAACAATAAATAACACAATTATAATACACTAGAGCACAATAGAGAAGTGTTGGGGGGTGGACAATACAACGAACATTACTTTTACATTAAAATCATTACAATGCATTAGATTGGGCGCGAATAACCGGGATGTACAAACAAAGCTCTCCTCACGATTATTTACACAAAATTGAGTTAGAAGAGCGGCATTATTGAGTTAAAATGAAATTATGTTGCTCTTGTTCGAACCTAAACAAATGTTGGACTAATGTTTTTAATCAGCAGCTGCTTTCCGTTGAAATATTGAAAGCGCTCGCTCGCTGACCTCAGACTTTTAATTCGCATTTTATTCATTTGCTCGGTTTCATTTGTTAATGTCCAAGAAATATTAGCACGGTCGTTTTTATTTATTAAAATATAATTGGCTTGGATTGCCCTATTTTAAAATCATCATACCATATCATAAAGCCAATGTAATCTATTACAAATGGTTGATGTTAAGAAGCTGATCAAAGATGAAACTGTAAGTCAAGTCATTCCGTAAAATAAGGGCAAATAGAAAACAATAATAGATCAGTTTAATGATTTTGCAAATAATCTAAAAGCTATCACCAAACGAATATTTAAGACCAAGCTTTCCTATTTGAAACATCTGATTAGTTTTCCGACAAACTCAAATAAAATTGCTTATCTAATATGAATATTATATTCCAATGAATATTAAAATAATTGAATGGTTTTAATAAACCGCGAAGATTACATTTAATGATAAGAGTAAGTATATTATCTTGTGTAATTCTGTTGCGTCGAAGAACACGCGCACAGTTCGTTTATCGCACCCGTTCTACTCATTCTATCCTTGCTTTCCATTGACATACGACCTGTAACGCTGTAGTATCATCTTTTTTTTCTTTCTTTCTTTCTATATTTCTTTCTTTCCTCTTTCTTTAGAGATAGATACATATTGTATTTCTTTTTGTAGAATAATTAACTGCAGTTAATTATTCCTGATTTTATTTAGTCAACGTATTTCATCGTTGTCACAATCTTTACCTACCCGAAATCAATTGCTGGAAATAGGCCTTTTGTGATCTTGTTGGTCAAATTCTATATTACTTTTATACATTAACATTTAACTATTTTCGTATACCTACGATCTTAAATCTCCTAAGACCAAGAGTTTTATAATAGTTTCCATTTATTATTGGTTTGCCTTTTGGTGCCAAATCTGCTCCAATTCTATAACAAGGATTTACTACAATACCTTTGGCTCTTTTAAAAATTGCCAGGTAAATTATAGCTAGCCAATCTTTTCAATGGAAACGCGTTACAGTCGCGCCCTGCCAACAATGGACCTCGTTACAGCTTCTTATAGCAGATTTACGATCAGCAACACCACCGCTGCGGAACAATGCCAGTTGTTATCGTCCCTACAAATAGAGAAAATATTTAGTTTATTTCATTGCTCGCACCCACTGAGGACGGAATTGTCCCTTTAAATTATGTGGTACTTGGAAATAGCGGAGGCGGTGCAAGTCATACGTATGTGTTGCAAATGTTGGTAATGCTTGTGTCGTGTGTGATTTGTTTTGCATTTATAAAGGTTAATAAATAAACTCAAGTGTGTTAAGTGTTTGGATTTAACTTTATTTTACCGAATATTTTCTCTGATGTATATGTTATGGGCCAAGTGATTAATGCGGGCAGTATTCATAATGCCCGGGCATTATGAATATGGCTACATGATGATCGGGCAATGTGATTAATAGGTGATTTTTTACGTGGTGTGCTGCCGCATTGTCGCATCTGCGATAGATCTATAAATTAGAAATGTTGATCTGCTTATGTTTAGTTGTTTTTTAACGTCCGAAACATTATCTTCAGAAGAAAATTAGTGTACCTACTTTATGGATCAGTTAGGTCGACTGTGCCCCAAAACCGACTCGGAACACCCCGACTTCACGTAGTCTTTTGGTTACCGACCCTAGAGTGTATATAAAATGCCGGAGGCGCGGAGGGAGAGCAGCCCCCGCCCGCTGAAACGAAGGATAGGCAACCGTGCGAGCCGTAGCGGCTGAGGTGAGAAGCTGCGGAGGTGAGCATGGGTGTGTATCTTTTGTTACGCAAGGGCGAAGGGGCTGAACTTCCCGTAGCGCCGGAGACGATGCATAAGCTAATTTGTATTGACAACAAGTGTTTCAAGGGTTAGGTTGCTATAATAGATATTTCTCAGGAATGGTGTGTTACCTTTTCATGGGAGTGTTACCAGGGGAGGCGCGACACTCCCTCTCCCCCTCCACTCCTCCCAACCCACCCCCTCGTGCTGCTCTATTCTAAATTCTACCACTTGGGCTCATTGTTTTGATTTTAATTTGCTTTACATCACTCTGCCCAATAGGCACTTTACATTATTCATAATGCCCGGGCATTATGAATAATGCTCGATTAATCACTTGGCCCATAACATATACATTATTGTATGTATATGTATGAGCCCATATACGTCTCACTGCAGGGCACGAACTTCCTCTACTCGACAGTACGATTGAGAGTGGTTAGGCCGTACAGTACTTTATTGTATAAGTATATGTTTGACTCTCTTGTATTACGGATTGATGGAAATTTGAGCCACAGTAACTAGTAACATATTGAATTAACATCTTAAGTCTTAGAATGGCGAGCGCAGTGGAATATCAAGCTTTACTTTGTACTTCATGGTGTTGTTTGGTTTGCTACTATCCTTGAGTGGTCTCATAGCTCACCACAGGCGAATAGCATCCTTGTCTCGCTATTCAAACTAATAAAAAAAATGTTAAGTCTAAAGTATACCTATAACTAAATGATATTGCTTTAATCTAAATTTACAATAACAATAAAATACATAAAATCTTAAGATGTAGTAGAAATATGTATCAACTAAACAAAAGCTTATACTGCCAAAAAAATATTTTTGTGAAAATACATGAAGTAAGATGACATAAATGATCGGTACAACTACCATCATAAGAGATCTGATGGTTATACAAAAAGGAAAGAAAAGCATCAATGACGATAAAACACCCCATTATCAACTGCCACAATAACGCCTTATCATTGCATATATACCCAAACGTAAACCACTTGGCAATAAATTATACGCAGCAATATTTAATCAGGTGCTTTACCAAAGAATATTCGTAATGAGAAGTAATTAACAGTACATATCCGATAACTAATTCGATTATAGACGTACATGCATTGATCAGAATTCAATCAAATTCTCACCGCGTCGGCTTCCAATTTGAATATAAATGAACTCGGTTAACGAGCTCCGATCCCATTAATTATGGCGACATTTGATACACCTACGTTAATAATATCGGGATGGTAAAATGCAAATTACATTTGTCAATGAAACTCATTGATGCTTGGTTACGTAAATTGGAATAACAGTGATACGCAGTGTTTTACTGGTGGTAGGTCTCTCATATGAGAGGCCGCCTGGGTAGGTACAACCGCAAAATCTACTTTTCCCGCAAAACAGTAGTGTTAATGCACTGTTATGTTTCGCTTTGAAGGTCATTGCAATCAAAGTAACTACTGGACATATTGGGAATTAACATCTTATGTGTCAAAATGGCGAGCACCGTGGAATACCAAGCTTTATTTTGTAATTCTAGGCGTTGTTTGGTTTTGCTACTGATAATGAACGGTCGCATAGCTTACCATCAGGCGAACGGCACAATCGTCTCGCTATTCATTGCAATAAAAACACAAATGAGACAGAAACAGAACAATAATACAATAAAGAACAATGGTGAACATACAATTTTTTGCTTGTACACTGTTGTCGCGTACGCTAATGAGAAAAAAGTAGAGCTTGCATTACTGACCCATTTTCTCAATGGAGCACAATGGTTTAATGCAGGCCAAATACTCATATATCAGCGTGAAAAGAACAAAAACAAAAACAAAAAAATATGTAAATATGAAAATCTAAAAATTCTATAAACCGATCATGGAAACCACGTCCTACTTTTTTTAATAGTAAGTGATCACTGCCGTTCACGAACATCCTCAACTATTGAATCAAGGATGTGTTACTGGAACATCAAATCGGGAGGAAAACGGCAAGGAAAAAGGATGGGAAGAGGATATTGGGCATCCGGCTCATCTCTCGGCAATCTCACTCACCGAAAGAAACGCAAGAGATAAGCTGCCACTTGACGTCAATTTACTGAGAAACAGTGGTACCGCCCCAGACGAGTCATGAGTCATGAATGACAACAGCGTGGCTCTACCACTTTCTTATGGTTCACATATCTCACTACCAATAGACAGTAGCCATTTATACTATATTTTACATGAAAACTAAATATAGCTGAGTACATATTATCAATTAACACAGTACAAATAATGACATATTTAAAAATTTCTGTCACACATATCTTAATTTGAATAAACTGAAACATATATTTAAACGCTTTTCGTTTTTTGGGTCACAATATTCATGGAGTTTAAAATAAAAAAAATATAAAATAAAAGACTTTCTAAAGTAGTCTGTCAATTCGCAAAGGTGATAACAAGGCGCCGTGGCTTAGTTGGTTAAAGCGCCTGTCTAGTAAACAGGAGATCGTGAGTTCGAATCTCGCCGGGGCCTTTGAGTGATCACTTTTTTCAAAAATTACAAAGCAGGAAATTATGTATAAGCTTATTGTTACAATTTTCTGATAATATACATATTAACGTAGTTTATTATTATTTTTATTTTTGAAGTTAAAATATTTAAAAGTCGATGTCATTAATTATATTTTGCGTAATATGGGCGTTGAAAAGATATTTAAATTGAAAAAGATTTATATTAAAAATGGTGTTATTCAGGGTTCTTACATTTTATATTCAAAACTGGGAAACAGGAGATGAAAAAAAGTATATTTTTAACCGGCAATCTGTATAATTCAGACATTGTACAGAATTGCTGCATTATGCATGCCTACTTCACAATGATAATTATTATAAACGGCTGCACTTAGAAACGTTTAATATCGATTAAATCGTTCCATAGTATTGATTCTCACCATAAATATACATAAATAAATAAAATAAAAATTCTGTATCTGTATCAGCCCATACACGTCCCACTGCAGGGCATGGACTTCCTCTATAATCGAGATTACGATTGAGAGTGGTTAGACCATATAGTCCACCACGCTGGCTTAATGCGGGTTAAAATTTGCACTAATTCATTTCATTGACATTAAATTAATTCGTCTATTATTATTTTACTGGAGCTTGTATCCTTTATTTTTTAGACCGCCTCCTCTTCTTTTCCTTTTCTTATAGCCATCCAAAGGCTCTCTGCAAAAAATCGCCTAGAGCGATAAGACCACCAACTAAGTACTTTTTTAAAATTTGTAATATCTTTAAGTTTTTGTTGCTTTTCATGTGCAATTAATAATAAATAAATAAATGTCTCTCAATACGACTTTTAAGGTCACCTGATGAACTATTGACAGGGCTATGCTCAGTATTTCAAATTTGCAAACGGCTCTAACTATCAAACACAACTCACAATTCACAACGCATACATTTCCACTACACCAAAAAGTGTCCATAATAAAAAGGAAATAATAATCCGTCAAAACTCAAAACATTAAAAACGCTTTTTAAATGACAAATTAATTACTTAATCTGTAAATTACGCTTAAAATAGAAACACATTTAGCTTAGCTTCACAAACATTAAGCACGAACCGATGGATGAAGACGGTTGCGAAACGATAGCTAGCAAGCAGAGGCGGAGTAAGACGTGGGTGAAGGAGGCAACCGCCCACGGTCTCAAGAGCCAAGCACTTATAATGATTAAGTAATTATATTTAATGTATGAAAAATATTTTGCATGGATGATTAAAATTTGAGATGAGAATAGATTTTATTATTGGATTGATAAAAATCCGCTCACAATAATAGGACCTTGTTTTTGCTTCATTAACCACCGCTTTCTATTGTTAAACACCTTAAAGTATAGGGTTTTGCAATTATTATTTCTTTACTGATACTACAAAACGATATCTACATATCTGGTAATAAAGATACTATGTAGTTAGTTAGGTAGTATGAGTATTGTTAAAATTCTGCCGACTAGCACATAATTCTTCTTTTAATTCTATACTGTTCTCTTTTCCTATCCTTTTCTTACATCCATCCAATAGGGCTAGGGCAATAAGACCGCCAACTGTCCTCTTTAATTATAATTGTCAAATATTGTATGCTATTTTTTCTTTTTTGTGTGCAGTAAAGAATAAATAAATAACTATTTATTCATAGGCTAAACCCAATACATAACACCATTGCATTTCGACTAATGAATGCAGTATGAATGTATTAATTTCACCCACAAAATCGCTCCCTACGCCGTTTCAGCCAGCAATAATAAACAGTACAACTGGATAATTAGCCGCGGTAGGTAATGTGAAAAATACAAGCATTAGCCACGTGGCGGGTTCGACGACCTTGGTTCAGTAAACACCTCATTGAGCGAAGAGCAATGGGCAGGCAATTAGTTTAATCACCTCACACGCCTGCGTAGCCTAGATAATTCAAAACCCTTGGTTATTATGACGTACGAAGTTGCTACGGTATTTGAAAAGGTTTCTTTGCGATATTAGAACGATGAATCTGTTTATTTTATAAAAAGATAAGAAAAATCTTAGTGACTTTAATGCAATTTCTTGACATTTTAGCGTAAAAAAATGATAAAATCTAAGATTATGCATGTTAACAAGTAAATGGCTTTATTTAAAAATGCCAAACGCTCCTTAAATTATTTTATATATGAATATGAATGTGAGTTTTTTTTTTTATTGCATTGAATGGCGAGACGAGCAAGCCCTTCGCCTGATGGTAAGCGATACGACCGCTCATAAACAGTAGAAACATTCCACTACGCTCGCCATCCTGAGACATAAGATGTTAAGTCTCAATATGTCCAGTAGTTGCTCTGGCTACAATGTCCTTCAATCCGAAACACAACAGTGCATTTAAGCAGTGTTGTTTCACGGGAGAAATAGAGTTTTTTTACAAGAATTCTTAAAACCATTTCACATTAATTTTTAAGCTCTCTTTTAAACAAAAAGGTTCTACGATACAATAATCAATTTAAAATATAAATTACACGTCGCTTATAATTTACAACAAGCATACTTGAATTAAATAAACAATAAAACTTCACAATCACATCAATTATTTACACAGTATCGTCAGTCTCGGAAATCCACATTAACTCTCACGCCTGCTGACTACAAAAGACGAGCATTGATCCTGAGTAGAAAGGGTATTTGTCACGACGAACCTTAAGGAACATATGAGTTATTAAGAAACGACTTAACGCAACGCTTTTGTCATTCAAAAGCCTCATAATTCTATAGAAGAACAAATAATGGACATAATTCTTAGCTGCAGTCATTTATCAGGCTGTTTTAATCTCAGGGTTTTTGCTTGAATAAACAGGATTTATCTTTGGGTTTTCAACTGAATTATAGTCAGGAAAAAAGGGAAGAAGTAATTAACTGATTTTCAATTATCTCAATTGTATTTTATGTAATCAAGTAATTACAAGATAGCAAAGGACTTCCCAGACAGGAAGGTTTTCTTGTAATTGAATTCCAAAATGATTAAGTGCCTAAATTCGTTGATTCGTATTTCATTAAATAAGTAAAACAGTATTATAATAGTTCTGTTGAATACCGTACTTAACATATGAAATGGATTTATTATTTTTCTAAATAGGTATAGAAGTTTGTACAAACAATTTAAGATTCCCTTGGGCCTGTGCCATAAACGGAATTACTAAAAAAGATTAAATACTTTTAATCATGAGGTTTTAGACATACAAGTTACTTTTGTCTCTATAGCAATTACAAAACCAAACCTATTTCTACTATCCCCGGAGATCATCTAAAACTGTTGGAGCAGTATCATTCATCTCTTTGTCAACTAAATAGGTTTTAGTTCGGCGATGTTAAGTTAATTAGAATTTGTGCCTCAATTCCATTGAGACAGTATGGACACTGGCCGCGTTTGGCAATCCATTTATGATGCGATATGTGGAAGTTTACTAAAACTATTTTGGAGTAATTGGCAGCTCGTTATGATAATTTATATCGATCGATTATCTGTTCTAATGCTATAATTCAAATGTGTATTACTTTTCTCAAATTATACGCATACACAGAAAATCAGATCGATTTGTTTTTTAGAGTTTATTTTACGCTTTCTATATAATCCATCCGAGAATGTAAGATTTCATATGTGTAGTATATCCACAATCACGAAACAGAAAAACTAAATTGTCTTTTGCTGCCGTATACTTAACGAATTATTAAAAACTGAATAAATGAGAATGAATTGAGAATGATGAATGACCCATATAATCGAATTAAAACAAAATCTAGGAAATGAGAGTTTTAACTGACTAGTAACAGATTGTGACCTCTTAAGCAATAGTATTAATTCAGTCACAGCTGAGCTCCATTCTGCTTCAATTACAACTATGTTCGCAAAAATAAGGCTAGGAGCAGACAAAGCTTTTTCATCAATCTCTAGAATTTCTTGAAACTATTACTACATTATTATACTGACATCGTGGGTATAATCACACATATAATTGTTCATCTGGATCAACGCGTTGACCAACGATTACGGAAAAAGTGAATTCCATTGCTCATAAAAGGCTATCTGTGTTTTACTGGTCAGCGAAAAACGTATAACATTTGTAAGCATATCGTTAATGATGTACTCTGTTATCAGCCATCAGAGTATTGTGACTCACAATATTATTTGGTAATTTTGGAGAAGAAATTCTTATCTTTTATCTGCCTTGGTAAATTATATTTGCAAGGAATTTAGTCCAGTTTGATAGCACAAGGGCGTACAGCGTAAGAGGCTACTTAGGCATATTTGCCCTGAAATATTGAAAGTCCTACTCCCGGATGAATGAATTTAAGAACTTTCCGATAGATGCTTTCTTTAGATGCTTTAACAAGTATCTAAAAACAAGCATATATTATTATACATATATACATATATGAAGCTTTCAAAATTCAGAAATGTGTGTCTTGGAACCGCATTAGAACTTCCGGCATATCTGTTTGTTCCAGCTAAAATTCATCTTACATTTTAATATAGTACATAATTTCCATCGTATTACTCATATTTGTCTAGCCCTACTAACATTAAAATCTCGTTAATATAACACCAACATAATTTATCAGTCTCAAAATTCCTAATGATTGTAAAACGTTCGACCATTACTAATGCTTTGCAGCGCTCGTAATTTTGCCATTTCTAAAACATCATTGAAGATAAATAAGCAATTTTCATGTAAACTGGCAATAAAATATACCCTACGAAGACGACAATAACTGAAATCTTAATAATGATGCAGGCGCTTTTTACAACGTCACGAACAACTGCCATATTTGTTGTGCCTACATTTGATTTTACATTAAATAATGTCTAGCCACGGTGAAGAAATATTTCATAGAAAATAGCGGTGAAATGTATCAAAAAATATAAAAAGAACAAAAATGTAGGCAGTTTTTCAAATAATAATCTCGGGTTGATTATTTATTTGATATATTTCAATGCTTGCACAAGAAACTAACTAACTTAATATTTTTATATGGGCATCGCTTATACTTAAATCTTCGTCTAAACCAAAAGATTAGTAAACATTGATTAATTTTATATTTCATCAGCTAGACATTTCATGCTCAACCCATTTCTAAGCCGTTTTACTAACATTGTCCTTTACCATATTGATAATATTATAATGAAATTCGCGTCAGTGTGAATAATGCCATCTCGATTCAGTATTCGTCCGGCGTCGGCTGTATCGAGCGACCTACAACCGCCGAGATAAGCCCAGTCTTCCGCTGCACTTTATCAACTACCCTACAAACGGAATCTGTACGCCTATCTGTGACGTCATTTCATTAATGCTTTGTATTCTATAATTAATATATTGACGGATACAATATTCAATGATGTAGAGTAAATTGATGAAGGAAATGTCGATTAGTCAGATATTTTTATTATCTTTGAATAAATCAATATCCATACGTAAATACATACATAAATTCACGCTTTTTGCCAGAAGGGGTACGCAGAGTCGCTGGTACGCCGACGTTTCACCTTGTATACTCTTTCCCACGATGTGATAGGGGGCGAGTGGCGACCCTATCACGGGCACAAATTTCCCACTCCGGGCCGATATTGAATTGAAATATCCACTATCACCTTTTTTTTTTTTTGTTTTCGCGTGGAAGAACGGTTTATCGCTACCGCTGCCTGGGGGAAAGGCAGGCGGTTATGTTGGTTTCGCCGGTCTTACGACTCAACGCTGAACCACCCGGAATGGACGTTAACATCCAGGTGACCGTTGAGTCGCGTCCCTAACAAAATTCCTACACCGGCATACCAACCAAAAACCCCACGGTGAACCTCTTCAGCGCATTGGAGCGGGTCCGGGTTCCTAAGGCTTAGGCGCCCTAGCCTCGCCGGATCCGATCCTGCACAATGTCGCGACACGACACACCTCACATATTTTTCTTCACGTAGTCGCTATTAGTGGACGTTACGCACCCCGCTGCGTGCCCGCGACTACCATTGCCCCCATTTGTCGCCTCTTACGACAGGCAGGGGATACCGTGGTGGAATTCTTAAAATAGCCCCCAGTCCACAGGGCAGGAGTCACCGGTTAGTCGTCCCCCCGGCGTCTCCTATGTCTCCTGGTACGACGAGAGGGATCGGATCGATCTCTCTCCCTCCCTGCTCTTTCCTTCTGCGAGATCACCCTCTCATCCACTATCACCTTGCCCGATCCGACATCCGAACCCGAAATCCCAGCTCTACAATCATACCATAGTACGACGACGCCACCGAGGCAGTCGAAAAATAAATAAACACCGTAATATCCTGATAAAGACGGAAACAACAAGAAGTTTATGTTGATTACTCCCTGCTGAGTTGAATTAAACCATACTTTACCACAAAATGCAAAACAAATTTCAAAGTTACGCCTAGTCATAACATTCTTGTTGTTTAACATTCAACATCTCCATTACCATATTACTTGCGAAACTTTGTTCAACATAATGATTTATGATAGAGCTTAAACATACATCTGTATCTGTATCAGCCCTTAAACGTCCCACTGCAGGGCACGAGCCTCCTCTGCAAGCGAGAGTGTAATTGATAGTGGTCAGGCCACTGGCCATATAATCCAACACGCTGGCCTAGTGCGGGTTGGCGGACTTTACATGCCATGGAAATTCTTACAAATCACTATGGTATGTAGGTTTCCTCACGATGTTTTATTCATCATTTATAGTGCGTGGTGTTTAACTATCAATACACACATGTCTCCGAAAAGTCGGAGGTGTGCCCTGGGATTCAAACCCGGAACCACTGTGAACATGGCAGCCGCATCTGGTCCGTTTACCAACAGGCCACCGCGCATATATATACCGATATTCTAGAGATATTATATTCAACATATTGGGATATTTTACTACAGTTTGGGCCTATCGTTTATATGGCTGTCACAATCCTCGTATCTCACATAAACCCTTATTGATTCACTACAATATAGATATAGGCGAACTGATAATATACGTCCCAGAGCGATTATAACGACCCAAAACCAGTATCATTTGCGGTGTAGGGAGCTTCTGATGAGTGATGACGTAATATTTACATCCATTTGGAAACTCTATAATGTATTCAATATCATTTATTATTGTATTGACATAAAATTTCGGATGAGACAAATGAAGTGAATTTAATGAAGCATTTATCGTTCCATCTTACTCGAATGTCAAAATATAATTATTTTTTTACTTATTTATAAATACTTTTAAAAATGTGTAACAAACGGCGGTCTTATCGCTGTCGGCGATTTCTTCCAGACAACCTTAAGACGGACTGGAAACAACGGAAGAAATGGGTGGTCACAGTGTAGGAAAAACCAAAACAAAGAAAAAAATATTTAAAGTGATAAAGAATCCTTTTTTAAAAAAACATAAATATCAAAATAATAATGCCCCACATACACTATGACACATAAATTATTTATTAATTTTGGGAAAAAAATAAGTAAAGTGATCTAATATGCTTTTTAAAACGTTTTTAAATATGGGATATAGCAGATCGTTCCACAAGCATTTTAATTTGACTTGATTACCAAAGAGCAATATAGCAGGTATATATTTGCTTCTTAAAAATACCAAATAAAAATATTCTTACTTTCATCGGCCCCTATAGCTTATATTAAAATTCTTTCGCAGTCTTCACTAATTTACGAACCAACAATCCTCCTTTAAATCAACAAGATTCCAAAGTTAATGCCTCAATAGATTACAATCAACTGTTAATCTTCGTCCCTCCGATAACTCAAGTTTATTTTCCGCGTAATTCCAAACTCAGAGCGTTAATTTTCGTCTTTAATTTTCCTTAATTTTCGACCGCGGAGTAAAGCTAATTGTGTTGAAACAATACAACAGACGTTGATTAATTACACCAGGTCTGTTTATGTAAAAACTCTTCCGTGAATGCCGCGGATGCTAATGAAAAAAGTTAATGAAAGATTTAGCATCATGCGGATAGCAATGTGTGAAGTAAGATTAAAGTGGAAGACTTTAGATAAACAATTTTAACACTATCACTACATTTGAAAAAAAATCTTTAAAAATTCAGAGAAATACCGTGATTAAACTATACAACATATTTTTTATGTTATATACGATTCGAGAAGTATAAAATCGGACAGAGAAAAGTTCAAGAAATTTCTTAGTAATTAATATTAAATTAAATTTTAAAATTAGAATATTAATAAGATAGTAAGTGAGAGCAAACCTGTAGTATTGATTACAGCACGAACAGTCTGGCTCGTCTACAGGAGCTAGGAGCTATCTCAGAGACAATGGAATTGAATTAACAACAGTGCTGTCCCAATCGATTGTAATCAGATTGCCAAAGTGTAAATTGAATTCGAAGTTTCACAAAAGGAGTTTACATTACCTTCTAGCTTCTGAGATAAATCAATGATTAGTATTTCTGGCATGTCAGAAGTAGGTTCTACCGCAATTTCTTGGTCTTCCGCCAAACAGCAGTGTAAATCCACTGTTGTGTTCCGGTTTGAAGAACATTGCAACCGGAGTAACTACTGGACATATTGAGATTTAACATCATATGTCTCAGGAGTCAGGACGGCTAGCGCAATGGAATTCCAAACATTGCTTTGTAGTTCATGTTGTTGTTTGGTTTTGCTATTGTCCATGAACTGTCGTTAAACTTACCATCAGGCGAATGGTATGCTCTTCATTCATTGCAATACAAAAATATATGTCTAAAGGTAACAAAAATTAAATCAAAAGAATTAATCAACAAATGACAGAGAATCTCAAGTAAAGTAGGCTAAAAAAGCTTCTATATATTTACATTCTACATTTACACCGTATCCGTGAAATTAAAACACGTGTAATGAAATCTTGTCGGGCGCCTATAAGTATAAGCATTCGTGTACTTTTGAATAGACGTTACACAAAAAGGGAATTGAAGTGTCGGCTTACGGAAACCTTTGAAGGTTTCGTCGAGGGGAGTACACGTATCTTCAATATTGATATGTCATAGATATATACTTACAAATGACAGGCTTTATCCGTTTCAATATCGTATTCATATATCGTTTGCGAAATTTTAGGCATTTCATATTTTGTTAAAAAAATATTAAATTCTAATTCTTCTCTAATCATTTGATGTTATGTATTTGGTCAATCATTTATTAAGATATATATATTTCGCTTAAATTCATTTGCATTGTCACGGGAGTATAATATGTGAAGTCCTTACGACGTAAAATCTCTCTCTACACCTTTTACTTTGGTGACAGTTGAAGCGAGCAATATGTTTAGTATCAACACTTTCTAATCGCTACTCATCCCTTGTGACACAGACCAGACCATACTTTAAGAAGTATTGAAGTGAAGTGCAAAAAATAGTTTTGAGAAAAAGGAAAAAAAACATGTAAAAGTAAAATTTCAGCATCGTTAGGCTGCAGAATGAAACGCGATTACCTCAGGCATCCTTTCTAGAGCGGAACGATTACTATCGATCCCGGACAAGCATTTAGCTTAATGAACCGTTGTGAGACGGTCCCGTTGGCAAGGTTTCTGCAGATGACACAGCCAAATGTATTCAAAAACGAACGTGACGAACGCCACCGCTCTTTTGTATGGAACAGTATGCCGAGGTATTTGCAACTGAAAAATTCTGGCCGCATTTGCAAGCACTTATTTTTAAACAGCCAGTGCATGTAAGTGTTCTGTTTTTGAATTATGAAATGTTTCGCTGAAATATGAATATACAATTTATTAAATGTGCGTAACATGCATGTGATTACAAACGAAAATCATTTTATTATATTATAATATTTCGTTTCTGACTGGTGTAATATTGTGAAATTATTACTATTAAGATACAATAATATTTATTTATGTTATACGCGGTAGAGCCTCGTTTAAGTCTCTATAGACTATTTTTCAGTAAGCAATCAAAATCATAACTCCGCAAAATCTTCCCATCTTTGCTTATTCTATAACTCTGTCCTCGTCTATTTAAAGGCGAGATGCTTAAAAAAATCACCAATGTTCAAAACACAACCTTCATTAATCTCCCTAATTCGTTCCACCACATCCAAAAACGCTCACTATACAGTAGTGAATATTGAGAAGTATTTCAATAATCCATCCATCACCGCAGTACCAAGTAATCTTTTAAAACCGCATTTAACCCTTGAATATTCCATATAAAATCAATTAAATTGAAAGTGTCTCGCACAATGCGTGTAAAATTTGAAGGCACGAAGAGCTGCATTCATTATGCAGAGTAGAGGGTTGGTATACGAGTGAAAAGAAAATGAAGTGTCTTGTGCGGTCGGGTACACAAGGCGCCGGGCACACGTCGGTTAACACGCCGCGGAAGGGTTGGCTGCGGTGCACCGACGCATTTGTTGGCGATCAATTGAATGTTCACAGGTTATTCGGAAATATTTTTGCAAATTAATTTTGATCAGATGTTTATACCTACTTTTCTTTTTATAAAGGCATGTTTAAAAAAATTGATTGTTAGAGCCAAAATGATGTAATGTTTTTATTTTGATGATAAGTTTTACTCGTGCTAAATGATGTAATACTATTTTTTGGTAGTAATTAACTAACTATATTTCTTAGCTACATTATATATTATCAAATTTAAAGTGAAAGTTGACATACTTTCAGTATTATAATAAGAATTCATAAGCTGCTGTCTCCTAACACCGCCGATACCGGAATCGAGGTTACAAGGTAAAAATAACTATGTCTTTGATCGGCCTCAATAAATTACACAATTAATCTCAGATAAGCTTTTATACGGAATTGTGCATGTTTCAGCAATTTTAAGCAATCTTTGTCACTCTCAGGACTTTACTTTACTTTTATTTATCTCTATGCAAAATAAATGTTATACTGTAAGAGAACAAATAAAATAAATTGACCCATTCATAAATTACTAGAAAAAGTTTTAACATTATATTTTCGAGACAAACTGTAGATATTTTTCTGACTTATAATTTCGTGTTATTTATAGCTCGATAAAAAGCAATTTACAAAGTAAACAAGCACACCTTCCATTTATCCACCATAATGAAGTGTCAGACACAAAACGGCAAGCATCACGCGATCTCCCGAAGGCTGGAAACAACCAATGCAAATACTATTTCAGACGGTTTAGTAAATTGATTAAAAGTAAGAATGATTGATTACCTGTCTCACTCGCACCTGATATCGGCGATTTTACGTCGGGAAGCAATCAATCATAACCTCTGATCGCAACTAAAGGTCACTCACCGTGATCGTCGATCGTGGATCGGGCAAAGGAAGCGCGGGTTAAGAGCGTGTACACCTTGCGCGCAAAGTCAACTATAGGTATTTCTTCGTTAATTTCACGCACACATAAGCGACCAAAGCTGTGTGCGTAGAGCTGCCGCGTCGGCTCGCTATACAATCGGCTCAAACAACTTTGATCCGTGCGCTTCAAATATTTAATTGAAATGTAACTGTAATATAATATCATAAAAATATTTTATTTGCATTATAAGTAGACAAATATTACTGTGCAAGCAAAGAATAATACAAATTTTGGATACTAATCATATTTTCGTTATTATTACATTGTTAAGTTGCATTCAAATCAGTGTTCAATCAGTAGACACTACGGACGTTTAATTAATCATTTCGTGTTCGAACACATAAATAGTGTTAGAGGCCTTACAACCCCTTACAATTACGAAATATATTTAATTTTATATTACAATACATAACATAATTTAGCCTCGGAATTACATCCCATTATATTACCTGAAACATAATTTATACTCACTACAAAATCATTGTAGGTAATAAAAATAATTAAATATTTTACTACCAAAGTACTAAGATGTGGTAATCGCATTCCGCGCGTGGCTATTTTACTACGCGCGGCATAATCGACTGCAGCCAGGCCGGAGCGACGAGCGATACGTCCTCCCTCTAGAAGGCCTTGCGGCGGTCTGATTTGATCCACGTCGGACAGCGTGTTTTATAGTGGTTTTTAAAATATTTGTAGAAAACATGAAAACTGATTTTGTTGAAATATAAAAATGGTAATTTATTGATAAGATGTTCTTATATTGTAATATGCAATTGCTATAAAAAATTATGTACGATAAGTTGGTGAAAAAAAATATGTTCTTGACGAGAGTTTCTGAATAATTTCGCATTGTTTAAATTTTTATTTTTCAGGAACTAAACACAAGAAGATTATTTTTCTCAGCAAAATCCCTCCATAAGGGTCTTGTTAGTCTGATAATATTTTTATTTTCATCTTATATTTAGTGGTTTCGGATATCTTAAGCTTCTAAATTGCCATTTAAAGCCTAAATAACGAAACTTGTGTTCAGTAATCCGTATAGTACTCACAAATTATCCATCAATCTATAATGTTTTTCACCAAAATCCCTAGATGACGACCTTTTCCAAAATTATTAATAATTATTTTTCCTTGAAATTGTTTATTGGTGGCTATTAACTCATTTGAAAAGTCCTGTTTTTAAGCCAAAAAGCGCGTGCAGGGTATAAACGCTCTTAACTGTCTCCGTGACATTTTAATGATCATCCGGCTACTGTAATTATTGGGGGGATGTTTTGTATACGATATTTTGGGACTGTACGTTTATTGATAGGTTATAGGCACGTATCAATATAGGCAGAGCAAACTAAATAATCTGTGAAAAGTCAAATCAAGCAATGCAGTTTTTTCCGCCTTTGTAAAATGGTTTTCGAAAGCAATTTAGGGCATTGGTTGCTTAGTTGATTTTTTTTTTTACCAACAACGACGGTCGCAGATATTCCACTGCTGACAATAGACCTTCTAAATGGATTGATTTCGGATTGCACTGAAAATATTGTTCCAGTCCATTTTAAGTAAACGATGGACTTTCAATCCGAAGCCATAACTTCAACCTTGATAAACGACAACACAATTGTATCATGAGATGAAACAAAATTACTTCATATCATCATATTTTAATTTTATTTAAATACACACGATTTATCATCGTATAAGTTGCCATCAATTTCTTGAAAAAATCTGCTTGTTACGGATTTTATACCGGAAGTAAAAATAGTTTTATTTCAATGAGTAACATTTGCGTAAATGCAAAAAGAAACAGTATCCATTTCTTGACAAAAGGGTGAGGTGGTAATCAAACTACTCGGCACTTCAACTCCAAAAGACGGCTTGACATTGTAAAGACGTCGAGAGCATCGAATACAGGCTGAAAAGAACTGAACTTTTGCACAGAAAGGGGTAGGGCAGGAAAAATCCTCTCGAAACACGGACAAAGAAAGTGCTTGCAAATATTGACACAATTAAATTTTATTGCCTTTCATTACATTTTCGCGTTTTTTAATAAACGAAAAAAATTCTCTTTGAAAAAATCTCGAAATAAGATGGCGACGACAATAATTATTTGATCAATATTGGCTTAATTGTGATTTGACTTAAGCTGTAAACCGCAGGCTGCTTACACCGGTTTATGCAGAAGATAAGATTGAAGATTGCTACCGAAAACGAAGCCGAGTATTAGTTTTATTGACTTCACATACAATGCAACTACAAATGTTACCAATTTTTTTCCCTATCTTCTTATTTAGCTGGTAAATACATAGTAGTTTCCAAATAATAGTGCACACCCTTTTAATTTTAAAGACACTATAGTACGCAAGGGTGTAAATAATATTATTTTAGCAAAAACTGGATTTACCAACGAAAACGGATAACATTAAAAAAAGAAATAAAAAATTGACGAATTTTTGGTGAAATCTTTAGTTTCATTGTATTTTTTTGTATGTTATTATTTATTATTATCTATCATTACCCCGCATAAAACGGGAAATTTTACACTAAAGAATAAAGAATGCATAATAATTTCAAGTGTTCATGAATGAAATCATTTAAATCTTCAGAGAAAAAATTAACAATATTTACTTTAGTCACTTATTCAATAAATAAGTAGTCGCAATTGTATTACACTACCTATTACTAAGTCTATTTCATTCGACTGCTTCTGGCTTGGCTGATTACGATCTCGTTTTAACACTTGTCCTATGCGGACCGACTTATTTCCTAATTAAATTCTATATTATTACGACAGATAGACGCCTAGTAATGGGAATTATTGCTATTCAAATTAACACCATCTTATTTTTGAAAAAAATTACCATGTATTTATAATCAAATCTAAAATTACAGACATAAAATTTACTGTTCAGTTTCTTCTTTAATTGGGTTCGTAAAAAAAACTTACTCCTTCATAGGTTACACAAGATTGTATAAAAAAATAACCGATCGGCTTTTTTAATCACAATCGCAAGTCGCAAAATTTTGCTTATTTATACAGGGTATCTCAAGACTGCTACCGAAAACGAAGCCGGGTGGTAGTTTAAGCGACTTCAGGCACAATGCGACAGAAAAAGTTGGAAAAATAAGCGAAAATTTTTTTTTTTTATTTTTTTCCTATGACCATATTTGGGTGGTAAATGCATTTTTTCTTAAAATAATAGTGTATACCCTTTTATTTATAAATAATCTAAGGTATAAAAGGGTTTAAATTTTATTTTAGCAAAAACTATGGATTTACCACCCAAAAATGACGATATTTAAAAAATCATAAAAAATAACTGTCGCGTTTCTTTGCGAAATTTTTAGTTGCATTGTGTTTGTAGTCACTAAAACTAGCACCCGGCTTCGTTTTCGGTAGCAGTCTTGAGATACCCGGTATAACTTGTGAAATGTTACTACTATCGACTTCATTTGCTATTTGTGATTGCTATTGCTATTTATTCCAACACTAGACAACCGCATTCGTTATTAGTTCGCGCCTCGGTATCAGCGATCGGACAGATAAATTTCAAAATTATCCTTTCAATTTATTTGAAACTACTAGAATGATAGGCCTCAAGATAAATAAATAAACCGAGTTTAGCCAAACTATACCGGCTTAATGTCGTAATGAAAGGTTCAATCGAGGATGTTAAAAATACGTGAATTAGAGTAGAAGTGAATTAAAACATCGTGAGGTAACCTGCATACCACAGCGATTTGTAAGAATTTCTACGGTATATGAAGTCTGCTAGCCCGCACTAGCCAGCGTCGTAGCCTAAAGTCTCACCCATTTCAATCGCACTCTCGACTGTAGTGGAGGCCCGTGCCCTGAAATAAATAAATAAAAAATACACCCAACAGTCACATACATCGTCCTGACCCCACATTAAGATCAATGAAATTGTGTCGTGAGTATCAGAAAGTTCTTCTCGGTCTCAAACACCGAAACCTGCGACAAATAATTGTAACTGATATCTGCTATCTACCTATAGCAGGAATACCCCAACACCCGTCGTGAATACTAAAGTTATAAAGAAAAGAAACAACAAGAAACACAGGTCCTTGACAGTTCAAAATATTTCCATTTCAATTTTAAAGCGGTTACTATGGAAATTGAGTATCGACACAGCCTACTGTCGCCTGACTATAGACGTTAAAATGTAAACTAGATTTTATCGACCGGCCCGATGCGACACTGATAGTAACTTTGGCAGCAACTCCTGTTTTATACGTGGATTACGTTCGTTATTACACTGATACCGAGTTTAAACAAATAAAAAAAACAGGTGTCGGCTGTCGCATACTTGTCGTGGGCTTAATTCCAGAAAATAAGTTTTTTGTTGCAACAAAGCTACTTGTTATTGAAAGATCGCTATCGCGCTGTATGCCAAGATCATTGAAGAAATTATACGTAATTATATTTATTTAATAAAAACTTGTTAAGAACTTAACTTTATACGATTTTATAAAGGTTATAATCTAAAATTCTGAATGTAATTGTTATGAATGTGTAAACAGGAACTTTAATATGAAAATAAATCATAATAATATAAAATTTAAAAAACAAAGATAAATAATATAATCGAACTAATCGATATTGTCGAAAAAAGCGCAAATTCTTTGATAAAGTTGCCTAAATGCGACTAAGCCACCGTTTGTACTTTTTCATGTAGCTTTAAGTCCCTATTTTTTATATATAAAGATTTATAAATAAATAAATAAATACCCAGCCCAGGTATTTAGCTATTGAAGATCTTGTATATACTTAACATTCTGTAATTGGCGTGTTACTGAACAAATATGATTCCCTATGTCCCCACTTTCGATAACTCCGCAAATGGTGCATGAAATAGTGTCGTTACCATTCTCGATTCCAAAGGTTTTTCTGTGATGTGCAATAATTAACCGAAAGCTAACACCCATATAAGTGAAGTTGGCGAGCTATTTCAGCTCAGATGATCAGACCAGATCGTTAATCTGTCAGTCAATAAATTTATGAGAAAAACACACAACGCATCTCTAAACGATGGCGGAGAGCCCGCACACTGCAATCCGAGAATACATACTTTGTGTCGGTATAAATTAAACTTTGTTTTATTGCAGAGTTCTTAACTTCAAAGATTTTTAATTATAATTTAAAATGTAGATATGTGTGGTGTAACTAATACACTAGTAGGTAATTGTTAATAAAATATTTTATTTAAATATTGGTGCGAGCCACCCGCACTATTATAACATAGACAGGCGTCAGCCCGGGTCTCAGACATTGGAAATGGACATTGGAAGTGTTTTATTTAAACTATCAATACATGAACACCTAAACATAACCATTGTTAAATGGGTAAATGTTGGGTAACATTCTATAATCTTTCTATTTTAATAATTAACAGCCTGTGAGATACTTTGGTAGAGTAACTGTTAAAATTATTTAACTTTCAATCGCCCCTATTCGCATATGGCAAAACCACAGAATTTCTCCATCAACAAAAGCATGCCTAATTTACAAGCTATTTTACCCTAAAAAGATTAATATATTGTCTCCATTACCAACGATAACATATCTCCATAGGAACACAGATACCCAATGACCATTACTTACTCATGTAACAATTAGTAAATGCCCTGCCTCTTGGCTCCTGTCCATACATAATTAAGTAACCGACTAATATATTTTTAATGAGGTGTAACTGCGATAATGGCGCTAATGCGACTCACGATAATTATGTTGAACGTTTTTCCACGTCACACCAATTAATATAATGGTCTGCCACCAGTCTTGCCCACCGCTGGTGAAAAAAGAGATTTTATTCGTTGGTTTTTTCTTGTTTAAAATTAATTAAATAAAGAAAGGAGTTATCTGAAACGCTGGTTAGTTAAATTCCTATGACGGGTTTTTCTTTGCAAGCGTTTATCAATTGGAAATGTAGAAATGTAACTCCATTGCGGTTATGTAATAATACTAGAAAAATTATCTGTTTAAATTATTTATATATTTTGTTTTTAGTTACGTTACTTCGAAAATACACTTCTGTCAGTCAACATCTTTTAAATTAAATTTTATCTATAAGTCATTTTTATTACAATTACAACAGGAAAAGAACATGATGCAATTTACACCAAGCAGATGGTCGGTCGAAAATCTTAACTAAAATATTTTTCGAAAATTTAAACTCATATGTTATATAATTTATAAAATATAAATGATATTCAAGAATTGAAAAGTATTGAAAGTTAATAAAAATAAAACTAAGTACCTATCAAAACAGCAACCATACTTTTTAGACATTCATACAACTCATCATGCCGTTAATTTCATTTCTTAATTAAGATTGCTCGACTGATAACATGCACCATCAACATAAACAAAAGCATCTAGTATAGAGGGGTGCATTCCCACCTCCCAGGGGATATAGATCCTCCCGATTCCCGATTTAATAGACTCATGTTGTCGAGATAACGCCGCAGACTTCATAAACTATTTTTGTTATCTTCCCCGCTTGTGTTAGTGTAAAAACTCTCCTCAACACGGTTGGAAAGTATAAGAATATTTTGTGATTATATTTTGATGGATTTTATCACTAATAGCCTTTCTAAGGATAAGATATTGCAGTCGCTAAATGATGTGAAGAGACATCTTAGCAGGCCGGCGTAGTTGTACCTATTGTGTGGGACTGCCGTCTGATGCCAGCGGATACTCTGCCTGGGCGGCTTTTGCGCTCACCATCAGGTGCAATGTGGCCACTAAACTGGGCCAAAATTAAAAAAATACAGGCGACTTCTTACAAGTCGACGTGGGGTTTCTTGGGGGAGGCATAAGCCTCCCCTATATTAACATAGGCTCAGTAGTGGACTTCTTGAGGCTGAAGAGAGAGGAGAGAGAGAGAGAGAGAGAAGGAGAAATTGAACAAAAAAAATGTTTGTTTTGTTAGTAATTATTATTGTATGTACTAATTATTCGTTTCATACGCTAAAATCTTAATTACCTTAAGCTTTATCTGCTTAATCTGTACAGATACGATAAAATCTTTTCTGTATATGTACAGATACGCTAAAATCTTAATTACACTAAGCCGTTACTGATCAACAAACAATATTTCTAAAACAATGGAAACCGTACATCCCCATCTAATATCGAACCGATTTCTCTGAAATTCCATACCTTACGAGTAGGGATGTTGCGGATGTCGATTTTTTCACATCCGCGGATGCGGATGCGGATGCGGATTTTCAAAGGCTCACATCCGCGGATGCGGATGCGGATGCGGATGTTTAAGATCTTATGTAAATCTATACAAATTTTATAAAGCTGCAGACTTTGTTTGTTTGTTTGAACGCGCTAATCTCTGGAACTACTGGTCCGATTTAAATGATTCTTTCAGTGTTGGGTAGTTAATTTATTGAGGAAGGCTATAGGCTATATATCATCACGCTATGACATATAGGAGGAAAGCAGTAGTGATATTTCTAGCAAAAATAAGGAAAGTTCGTTTTTCGTGGTCCGTTTGGTCGATATTCTAAGCTGATAGTCAGCATAAATTATTTTGACCGCCATTTTAAAACGTGTATATGTTATGGGCCAAGTGATTAATGCGGACAATATTCATAATGCCCGGGCAGTATGAATATTGCCGAGCCATATCATATTTGTACACCCACTTTATGGATCAGTTAGGTCGACTGTACCCCAAAACCGACTCGGAACACCCCGACTTCACGTAGTCTTTTGGCTACCGACCCTAGAGTGTATATAAAAAGCCGGAGGCGCGGAGGGAGAGCAGCCCCCGCCGCTGTAACGAAGGATATATACAGAAGCTAATTTGTATTGACAACAAGTGTTTTAAGGGTTAAGTAGTAAACTATTATTTACGGATTTTACCGCTTACTAATATTTATCGATTTATCTATGTTAATGTTTTATATTTTTTAACATCCCGATATTTCGATTACTTTAAAGGATTCATGGTCACAGGGCGAAATTTAATTGCCCGTAATTTACTATTATTAAATTAAGAAGTTAATTTAAAACGTTAATCTGTTTTTGCATTTCAATCTACGCAGAAGAAGCCCACTGTGTCTTGATGTCGGGCAGTTGGTCTTTTGGGTTCCGATATAATTAAGTGTAGAATTCGATCCCATGCTTGTGCAAGGTTCTAGCCATCTTCTCTATTGATAATTAAATGCATTACCTTCGTTTTGAGTAGCCCCAAGAGCTCGAAAAAGAACACCGTTTCATTTATTAAGCATAACGCCGCACCGCCTTTTCTGATGACAAGGCGTTTAGGAAGAGGTTGGTAAATTAAACCCTCGCTGCAAATAATTCTTCGCTAGGATTACTACGTAGTGGAGTGGATAAAAATCTTTGTGCTATGGGAAACAATATCTTTTATTCCTCTCGATAAACACTTAAGAGGATTTTCATCCACATAGACTCTTTTTTTATTGGGCTAAGAAAGAAATTATTTTTGGAGTACAGCTTCAGTGCTACCATTTTCTGGTAGTTGTCGACTCTCATTTTCACTAAAAGAATCTAACATCATAGCAACAACATACGTGTTGGATCATTTAAATATTTTTTTCGCTCCCATTGGTCAATGTCACGTGCGAACAGCACGCGCCATTCGCCGGCACCGCCAAATTTCTGTCTTGTCTCATTTTGTATTACATCCGCATCCGCATAAATATCCGCATCGATTAATGCGGATGCGGATGCAGATGTCAAAATTTATGCGGAAGTTCCGCATTTGCGGATGCGGATGCGAACATTCGCAACATCCCTGCTTACGAGTACTTCCAAAAATTCGCCTCGTAACACGATATAATGTTGTTAAATTCCAATGGGACATAGTCGGCAACCGCGACCGCGTGGCACATGCCCTATCGCGGCACAAAGCATCCCATCTGTAATTACTTCCCCCATTAAATGTGCACATAACTAAAGTTTCATTACCACAACGCCGATATCCTTGTTGGGGCTGCCAGATTAAAAACTAAAATACCGTATTGATAAACAATCACGAGTGGACCCAATGTAATGCGAAGATATCTTGGTCCGCAATAAAACAGATGGCATAGAATTTAACATTAATTAATATTGATTATTTTTTTATTGCAAATGAAATTAAAGAATTAAAAAAAATGACACTGAACAGTATAAATCAATATTGTATGATAATATCGTATTGTCATGGCCATAGTGCACAATAAAAATTATTTCCACCTCGTCTATGAAAATGTTTTATATTCAAAATTAATCGATTTCCCATAACATGGATCAGATCAGTCCTACTACACTCCAATTTTGTCCCAATTAATTCTTTCTCTTTAACAATCTAGTTTAAATATCTTATTACACATCAATAAAACTAAATGTTAAATCTCCATAAAATATGGCAAATTGCGAACACCTGGCAACCCTGTTAACAACATGGAAGTCACGCGATTATCGCGACTCGATGTGCATTTTCAGAAAAATAATGGTTTTGTTGCGGTGGAGAAATATTTCTTCTGTAAGTGCTATTGGAAAAGTCATGAGTTATTGTCGTGATTAATAACCTTTTCATTATGTGTTTTGCGAACATATTTTATGCATTGTCGAGGCGGACGTTGCCCTCTGAGTATTTATCATTAAAGGAGAGTTAAATCAATTATGAGTTATTTGACTGTTTTGTAACTGAATGGTATGAATAATGTCATATGACGCGCCATTAGAAGATCACTCCAAAGCACAAAGAAGTGCAGAATTTTTTCCATGTTTCGCAGTCCATCCTGATTCTGTATTGGAACCCGCATCTCTTCAGCGCGATAGTATAAAAATGTCGTTCTTTTGAGTGCACTCTAATAATGGTAGAGTCAGTAAGCATAGCTTGAACTTCGTTCTCAAACATTATAATGAATTCCAGTTGGAGTTTATTTCTTCAATATTTTCATATTATTTGTCATTTCGCCATATTCAATTAATACACCTAAAACCTTTTGTGAAGATAATTAACCATACGATTTACGTTGTCGTTCGAAAATATGAACGATATTCTGATTTCTGCATGAATTTGACCTCATTTAATAAATTATACATAATTGTGGTGATATATCGAGAAAGGCTCATGAACGTTCACTATCAAGCGGTTTATCTCGACTCGTGCAAACTGTCGCCCTGATTTGGTTTAGAGAAAGTCGCCTGTCGTGATATCACTGTTTAAATATCACTGTGGAGGTCACTTGCAGGGAATGGTAATACCTTTGTACTGATAATACTATATTTGGACTTATGTGTTTATAAATATCCCTTTTTATCATTTATGGAAAGTCACCAATATACATACATGGTTACGGATAGATGTGAGCATATTCTTTTTTTTCGGTAAAATATTTTTTCCTTCATATTTATATAGAGACAATATTTACCTTTATTAAAATACTTATTGATACATGATAAATTACAAAGATATTCCTCTCAACGTAAAACGACTTTATAACACATTAATACCTCAGCAATTAAAACTTCAACGAAGTCCTGAAACCAAAAGCGAACTAAGACGCGTCTCCGGCGGCTATAAATAAACAAATGTTCGAAAAACAACAAAATAAATAAATCCAACGGTCTGTTACTCCAATTTTTATTACAAAACACAACATCCGCTAATAAATAACAGGAATTTCCGTACCACATTCATATCCCCTCGGTGTGCCGTACAAATAAAATGTACGTTTAATGGCCTCGCACGACCGCTAATTTCCCCATAATTAATCGAAAGTAAACTAACCGCGGCGTTTTCAGCATCATTTGCCAGTCTACTCTCCGTAATCCCGCGGGCTTCCACCCCTTGATTAAAAATTAGAAATATTGCAATAAACATCCATTAGAGTAAATTTAATTACCACAAAATAAAAAAGGGTTATGATGGTAATAAAATTAGCAAAAAGTTCGCAGTCGGTAGGATTCGAACCTACGCTCCCAGAGGGAATCTGATTTCTAGTCAGACGCCTTAACCGCTCGGCCACGACTGCTGCGTATGTTTGGTCCAAATTAAAGATTAGAAACTCAAGAGTTGTATTAATGAGTCGTGATGTTTGAAAATAATGAATCCCAAACATTATGGGGATTAATGACTTGACTAGCCAACAAATCAAAATATATGCATAACATATCGAAGGCGGGCCGCCAAGTACCAAACATGTAGGACCTATGCCTTATATTAATTTAAATATCTATATGTTTGGTACTAGGCGACCCGCCTTCAATATGTTATGCATATATTTTGATTTGTTGGCTAGTCAAGTCATTAAGCAAATTAATTAACAAGCGCAAGTTTCATGAAACAAATATTATTTTTTTGCTTTGCAGTGGTACTTATTATTTTGTTATTTTTTGGTTTTTAGTGGTTTTTTGTTTTGAAGTCGGTTTTTATTTTTTTATTAAAAATTTTAGTTATTTTTATCTTTTTAGTGTTGATAGGAATTTAAATTAAGAAGATTTGGTCCCCACAAGGAATATGTTCTTTCCGATGATAATGAAATCGCTAAAATCGGCTAAATGCTGCCGAAGAAATTAGAGTATTCACATGTTTATTATTTTTTTCTCTCCCCCCCCCCTTCCTTTGCCCCTGCCCCCTTTTCCCTCCGCCACTGTAGCTTAGCTTTTATACTGAACCCAATGAAAAAAGAACCATTGGAATCCTACTAAATTTTCAAGAGTTCTACACTCCAGGTCCGAACATGATCATCAGATCTTCATGTTGTGTTCCTGGGATCAACCTGTCAATACATTCTTTCAAATGAAAAAGAAATCACTAAAATCGGTTAAAAGCTGCCGAAGATATTAGAATTTACGTGTATTTTAATTTTATCACCTACCCCCCCTCACCCCACCCCTTTTTCCGTCTCTCACTGTAATTACACTTTTATAATGAACCTAATGCAAAAAGAACCATTGGAATCCTACTTAGTTTTAAGGAGTTCCCCTCTCCAGGTCCGAAGATATTCATCAGATTTTCACCATATTTTTATGGGACCAAACGACAAGCACCAGCTTTCAATCAAAGAAAGAATGGTCGAAATCGGTTCACACAGTACAGAGAAACGAGGTAACAAACATAAAAAAAAAAAAAAAAAAAAAGCAACATACAGTCGAATTGAGAACCTCCTCCTTTTTTTGAAGTCGGTTAAAAATAGATCTATTTGTTCTGAGATTATGTAATGAAATATGCCGTAAGGCATGTTTTCCTCTTATTTTAATAATGTATTGCAATAACTAGTAGTTATAGCAAGTGGTACTGAACACCCAATAAAAAATAATTTAAATATTAATATACGAGTACCTACACTACGTCACACCACATTTGGGATGGGCTATTTTAATTGAGGACCTATTACCGTCAGAATAGCTATTTCAAATATCTTTTAGATATTTTACAAAAACATACAAACACTTATGAAAGGCACACGTATTCAGAAGCTAGTATAGACTCTGTATCCAAAAACTGTGCAATTCTGACAATATTGTATGGATACAGATCGAATTGATAAAGTCGATTAAAAAGCATTTCTCAAATTGTACCACGGCGTTCGGGTTTCGTCCTGTGTATATTGGATAAAAATAATAGGCATAATTGAGTGGATGACCAATTGGATACATTGCACTTTAGCATCAGGTCCATCGTAGCCGCTTAGTGGTGTTAGTATATAAGAACAAATATATTTATCAGTACTACTGATAAAACATTTATAATCGATAGACGCAGCGAATAAGCGGTTGGCATTTTAAAATAAATGCGGCTTGACTTCCGCACCTCCAAATTAAATGTGATTATGTATTTGAATTATAAAAATGAAAATGGTTTTTTGAAGAAAATGTAAAAATAAAATATATACTTTATTACATTTTAGTATTATAAATTCAAATTATATTTCAATATATCATTTTTCGTTGATGTATTCTAAAATATGCAACTGTTATTTACGACCAGTTGGCTTTACATTACAATGTCTTGTAAGCAAATACATGCATAATATTATGTATTTTATTCACAATGAGATGAGATGACTCATTGACCCATATCATAATTTCGCCACGCCTCACATCGGCGCCGTGGCTTAGTTGGTTAAAGCGCCTGTCTAGTAAACAGGAGATCGCGAGTTCGAATCTCGCCGGGGCCTTTGAGTTGAAATCACTTTTTACAAAATTACAAATCAGAAAATTTATAAGCTTATACATTTTAACGTAGTTTATTATTATACGATATATAGACGAACATACATTTGTTAACATTTTGTTAAATAATAATTCAATTAGGTTTCCATTTATTTTTATACCCATTTTTAAATGATGGACATGACATGGTCCGATATTTTTAATTTCGTATATTTATCTCTGATATGTAGCAATTCACTACAATACACATCACTTTATTGAGCACCACGTAATAAAGTGAACCAAATGTAACAGAGACCTCTTGTATGCGTCTGCGTCATTAAAATTCGGAAATCTTCAATACGTTGTTTTTTAAAACTGGATTAAAATAATTTTCTCCGTGTATTTTTTTTATCACTTGAGGCGGTAGATTCGCCGACAGACTACGGAGAGACTTTATCCGTACCACCATGTAAGTCGTTGTATTTAATTCTACTGGGTATCTCAAGAGTGCTACCGAAAACGAAGCCGGGTGGTAGTTTTAGTGACTATAAACACAATGCAACTAAAAATTTTGCATAGAAACGCGACAATTATTTTTTATGATTTTTCAAATATCGTCATTTTTGGGTGTTAAATCCATAGTTTTTGCGAAAATGATAATTTAAACTCTTTTATAGCTTAGATTATTTATAAATATAAGGGTATACACTATTATTTTAGGGAAAAATGTATTTACCACCCAAATATGGTCATAGGAAAAAAATATCAAAAAAATAATTGTCGCTTTTTTTTTTTCAACTTTTTCTGTTGCATTGTGTCTGAAGTCGCTTAAACTACCACCCGGCTTCGTTTTCGGTAGCAGTCTTGATATACCCTGTATATACCGGGTATATCAAGAGCTACCGAAAACGAAGCCGAGTGGTAGTTTTAGTAACTACAAACACGATGTAACTAAAAATTTCGCAAAGAAACGCGACAAATTTATTTAAACATCGTCGAGTTTGGGTGGTAAATCCATCTCTGTATCAGCACATATACGTCCCACTGCAGGGCACGGGCCTCCTCTACAATCGAGAGAACGATTGAGAGTGGTTAGGCCATATACGTTCCGAAGCGGTGGTAGCAGAAAAGGACGATTCAAAAGATCTCGTGAAAGACTATTTGAATAAAGAATATTTTGATTTGATTTGATTTGATTTGATTTAGTCCACCACGCTGGCCTAGTGCGGGTTGGCGGACTTACATACCATAGAAATTCTTATAAAACGCTATGGTATGCAGGTTTCCTCACGATGTTTTCCTTCACCGTTTTAGTGCGTGGTAACTGACTATCAATACACACATGACTCCGAAAAGTCAGAGGTGTTCCCTGGGATTCGAACCCGCGACCACCGTGAACATGTTGGCAGCCGCGTTGGTAAATCCATAATACTAAAATAATAATTTAAAAGCTTGCGTACCGTAGCGTCTAAAAATAAAAGGGTGTACATATCACCAAACTTAAATCCAATAGAATCTTATATTATACGAGGGTTTATTTGTTCATTTTGTATTAAATATTTTCATTTTTTTTCCATAGTGTGTAGAAACACACTTATGTCACCACTGAACTCTTTTGGATTGGTATCACTTCTCGCAGGTATGAGGAGTATAGGTTTATTCTACTACAAAATATGAGCAGTACACTTTGTCGTTCTAGTAACAAAAAACTGTCTCCGTTGCGTAGTTGTACTAATCCCGGGTCGGGCAAAGTAATATTTAATTTTTGTATCAGGAATTGTGCTTGATATCCTATCACATCCAGGTACAGAACACAAGGCGAAACGTGGGTGTCCTCGTAGCTACCTGGGATACGTATGTTTACCCCTTCTGTGAAGAAGGCGTTTTATGTGTGAATGTATGTAGTACAAAAAGTACAGTAGATTTGGTACGAAGTGGGTACGAACCACTTAAACGTAGATGTATTGAAGAACATTCGATATCTAAAGCCAGTCGCCATCCTCATTATAATTAGCACAAGCAAACACACCAGAAGGAAATGAAACACATTTATCGAATATTAATCACTCTTATATTCACATTTCGTCGTACAATAATATTTACACATGTACAAACATTGATTAAATTATTTTTGCTCCAAATAACTCGTGCCACTTGTTCAATGACATTATCTAGCGTTTAGTTACGAACAAAGCGAACCAACTGCTAACCAAATGCTATTTATTGAATCACTCCACATTTGTTACTAATTGATTGACAATATTAATCAGACGTGTTACAAAACAATAATTTAATTAACTCTGATTTATATTTGTAAGGCTTTGCGTCATACCAATCAATTTATCGTTAAACATTTTAGGGTTACCTAGCTGTTATTTTTAATGAAAAGTATGGAAAATAGGCCCTATCTAAAGATATCGAAAAGTGTAAGGGTTAATAAGCCTTATTTATGTTTCCTTTGAAACTTGTTTTTATATGATTTAAAATGAAAGGTACTCGAAATCAACCCATAATTTATTACGTATCGCAATCAATTAAAACTTTTTTTTATCCAAAACTGACATTAAACAGATATTTGGCACACTACTTGTGAATGACTATCGCCTGTCGGTAAAGGCTCGTCCACAACTGAAAACAAGATTTTAATAAAACTACGAATAAATAGAAGAAAGTATGAAATGAAATGTAGATAAGTATAACTACATGTTTATAAACACTTGTAATAATTGCAAGTTTTAAAGAGATATTTCCAGTTAAGCCCGAGCCTTCACGACACATCAAAATGCTTCAAAATGTAAACAGTTCAAAATGGTGTGCAGTATTTGATAGTTCAATGTAAATTGGTTCTACTCCAGTCTTACTCATAACTATTATAATAATCTAAAACACTATAATATATAAACTTTTGATAAAATCTGAGGCACATTCAATATACGTATGATACATTAGGGTCACAATATATTTTATTTATCAATATTTACAAAATCGTATTCTAATATGGCAGTAATGAGGTTGTCAAGACATAATTACAATGTGTGATTGCCGCGCATTCTAAATACACTAATTAAACAGATAGAACAGTGAATAGAACTGCGAAATATTGTGTGTTCGTTCCTCGATTATTAGTGAGAACTACAGATATTTGTGTTGGATTTCGGACCAAAACACTTTAAAATCGTATAGATTACTAAAATTGATTTGTACCATTCTTTAGTGCGGTATCTATTATACCAGGTACATTTGATTTACCTTTGTTTAATATTAAAGACAAATGGGTAATTCAAGATATAATCGCCCCTGGATGTCTCCTAAATAGATTATTGAGGCATGACCGTCTATAAAATCTCCAGCAGTTCACGAAATGCAAAGCTACTAATTCGTGTGTGTAGTCTAAGAGACTGTTTCCATCTAACCGGCTTATTCAGATTGTGGTCAGTCGGTACATCACACGCAAAAGTGCTCTTGATAGACTGAATACAAAATCTAACATACAACGTAACAAGGAAATGTAATCCCAAAGTATATCTGATTCTACTTTCATATGAGATATGAAAGAGATAGAAATACGTCATTTGTCATTTGTGTATTATAATTTATTAAAAATGGATATTCTAAGTTGTTTATTCCCCACTCTTGGTCTTCATGGTTCATTGGACATAAGCCGGCTGTACGATGAAGTTCGCGGGTTCAATGCACAGAGGCATTTAGTGAAATTAACATTTATTTGATTCAAGTTGTACATTAGGCCGTAAACGACTAGTCATTTGCCACAACGCATGAATCTTAGTGTAATTCAAAGTACTTTTTACTAAATACATTAAAATTTCCACCCTCTGTTCTCGATACACAATCATACAAAGTTGGGTTTGATTGTTTTAGTCTATTCAAAAACAAAAAAATTACCAAATGTACTAAATTCCACCCACTGTTCGTAAATCCTCGAGTGTGTACACAGTATTAGTCTGGCAACAATTGTGCACTGTAAATTAAAGTTGGCAATTGCAGGCTCGTAAATCATGCTCGTTAGCCAAGTTTATTAAGCATATGGTTTTTACTTCTATATCACTCGAACAATATTTTATAACCTTTGGTTTAAACGTGAATAATCACGAAAGCTTTTTGCAAAATTTTACAAAAAATACGCTCTGACAAGCTTAGTTATTTCTTGAAAACTTTTGCAAACAACTTGTCTATATTTTGGAAATGATGATTATATCTACTAACATACCTTGAAATTATATTGGGATTAGATACAGAATTGTTGCCAAAAGATACTGTCAAAAATAAATACATAGTCATTCTATTTAAAATGCGCGCCAACCACTACAAAAAATCAACGTAAATATTTACAAAATACTTAAAGAAATTAATTAAAATCAGTCTCTTTGTATGTCCGTTCACTGCGGCCACGCGACACTGTAAGGTCCATAAACAATCTCACTATATTGACATTATTACCACTTATTGTCGTCTTTGGATAGTCTTTTACCTAGGGAATGGTTTATACGAATCTGGTGAGTTGCGTGTGGAAGTCTCGCAGGAATATCTGCAGCTGTGGCAATGTGGGCCGGTCGTCCGGAGACATTGCCCAGCAGTAGGCCATCACCGCGAACCTTAGGAGGAAAAAAAGCGTAATTGTTTATCGTCATCTTAGGACCGAAGATATAGACTAGTTTAGTGTAGAATGTGTTTGATAAGTGTTCAAATTGCAAAAAATATTCGGAACTGTAATGAATCAATTCAAGTTTAAGTTCTTAATTATTTTCAAAATCATTTCGTAAAATTGTATGTCCAGCTTACCAAATTATCACAATATTAATGAATTCACAGAAGAGCATTAAAAAATTGAAAACAATACGAAGACCTAAAAAAATAATACAATCAACCTAACCCTATCGAGTACCCATCTAATAACCAACTAGGTTTACAATACTCACAATTCATCCGGACAATTAGCTGGCTGCTGCAACCGATACCCATCCCTCAAGTATGCGGCGACCTCGAAAGGATCGACCTCCGCGTAGGGCTGGTGCGCCAGCGTCGTCAGTTCCCACAGCAGCACGCCCAGCGCCCACACGTCCGCCGCCGGGCTGAACTGCCGCTTCGACAACGCTTCTAACGCCAGCCACTTGATCGGCCTGTTCTCATTGTCCCCCAGGCAGTGGTAGTCCGCGGGGAACAAGTCCCGTGATAGGGCGTTGTCCGCCACCATCACTCTTAGGTTCTCATCCACTCTGAAAGGGAAGGCTTTGTTAGGGTAGGCCTAATCGGAACACCTTCTTAATGTTACTTACAATAATGAAAAAGAAAAACGAATAAAGGTAAAATCCAGCCTGAAAAAATCAGTAATAAAGGTGAAACTCACATGCAATTCCTTGCAGCAATATCTTTGTGTAGAACATGTTGTGTATGAAGATACGCCAAGCCATCTAGAGCGTGCAGCGCCATCCGCACCACATGCTGCGTGGTGAGCGGCGGCGGGGGCGCGCCGGCCGCAGCGCCGCCCACCGTCACCCCTCGACACGCGAGGAGAAACTGCTTCAGATTCCTCCACCCCGCACCCCAGGGGTACAGCAGGAACGGCGCCGTCTGGTCCTCAATGCTCACACCAAGCACTGACAGTACCCGATCGTGGTGAAGCCCATATAACATACAACCTTCTTGCAGCAGCAACGATACCTATCGAGAAGATCATGTTTTATTTATTTATTTATTTATTTAATTCTTTATTGTACACAGTAAAAAGAAATAACAGTTTAGAGACAGTATAAAACAACAAAGTACAAATGGCGGTCTTATCGCTCTAAGGCAATTTCTACCAGACAACCATGGGATGGATATATGAGTAGGAAAAAAAGAAAGGGCAGTGTAAAATAAAGACAAATGAAATGAAAACATATAAATACATATTATATATACATACACACAAGTATTGTACATATACATACTTATATACATTTTAGATCATGTCTAACGAATAAGAAGGAAGTGAATACGTTTTGAAAGTAAAAGATCCATACCTGCACTTGAGAAGCATGTTCAGCTACTGTTTTCACAAGAACTTCTTGTTCCCTTCCATCTTCATCGGCGTAAGTGCCTCTGTACACACGCCCAAACGTCCCCTCCATGGCGACAGAACGCAATCTGACCCGACATCTCTGTATTGTCAACTCAGCAATCCTTTGCTGGAGATCTCTAGCTCTCTCTTCAGCTGCTGCGGCTGGCAAAGACGTGGGTCGGCGGTAGCTAGTGTAGCTGGCGGCGGACTTGCACGAGGAGTCTGGGAGGAACGCGTGGGCGTCTTGTTCGTCGCTCCTCGCTCGCCGGAGCTTCCTCGCCCGAGCCCTGCAGGCGGCGGCGGCCACGGCGGCTATCAATAGAGCACCGCCAGCGCAACCAGCCCCCGCGTAGAATATGTCCGCGGAGGTCGACGCGTGCGGGACGCTGTCAACTCGCACGGCCGGTCGCGGTGCCTCTTTCAAACATATTTTCCGTCTACGGAAATGCAACGTAGTGGACGATGAACCGGTCGACACGTTTAGTGTTATGGTGACGTCTGATTCAGCAGCCAGCGTCCGCGTACAAGGCAAGTCCACTCGCCATGTTTGCGGCTCGGTGGGCACGTATCCCTCGCTCGATATGTTGAAAGTGGGCGGGTTCATCGCCTCCTTGTGCGACACCACCTCTACGTGCAGCGTGTAAGGCAACTGCAACAAAGCGAAAACGTTCGGTGAGTCATACGGGTTGAACGATTTCATGTATCTAAGTGAACATGATACATTCCTAACGGTACTGTCTCATCACGGTGTAACTGTATCAGCACTCGCAATTGACGGACGACGGCACGCGAGCACACCCTAAACGGCCGACTATAAGCGTGGCCCGGCCCGGCCGGGACGGATCACATGTTGATTTTGACCCACGGTCAAAGCACGCATACTCCATTGTGGGACACGCTATATTTTGTACTTACGACCCGATATATTTTGTACTTACGTACGATGTCTTTATACGGTGACATTTGCAAATGTTTTGACACAGTTCTAGGTACTCGATGTTATGACTATTATGTGAATATTATCACACGCTAATGGGACGTATGTCGTGCAGATGTTTTGAGTAGCGTCGAATATGTTATGAAATTCATCCACGTCCCGCGTGTTATGGTTTGTGATGAAACTATTCAAATATTATGATCATGACGCGCTCATTATAGCGAGACTAATCACGAGGCGGCATCGCTTGAAAGATAAAACAAACACATTTCGCCCGGGGCTCTTCGGCCGGTTCATCAGACGCGCATTACGGAGGCAAGCGGGCTTCCAGTGCGTAGGTGCGACAGCGAAGCCGCTAATTAAATATTATCACTCGGCAGTCGGTGAGAACAGACAATAGAGGCGCGATCGTTCATCGGCGCTAGTTACCAGCCTCCCAAATATTTGCTCGGGCTAGTAAAGGCGCCGCCGTGCAAATAACGCGGTGGCTCATCAGTAGTAGGGTGAGAGAGGAGAGCTCGCCGATCTGATAGCGGCGGCACAAAGCCCGCCGAGATTCTGATAAGGGCACGAGCGCGTAATCACTACCCAAGCGAAATCTTTGGGCGTTTGCTTTTTATATACGAAGACACGGTCACGATCTACGAGCCCGACTTCTTTGTTTAATACTTCCAGCCTTAAGCAAACGAGTATCTTATAAACAAAGATAATTCTACACGAAGATTACTAGAATAAGTTGTGTATGTTTTTGTTTTTATACAAACTTACAAGAAGAATTTCACGCAAAGAAAAGTGTATTCCAATGTAAGCGTAACAAGTTTATACACTTTTTTCCATTTCACAGTACGAACGTAATCTAAATAAGAATTCAAGTTTCTAAGAATTTATTGACGCAAAACCAAAGGGGAATCGCTCCATATAGAGAATGTGCCGCTGTTTAACATAAGATACATGCAACATATATTTTCATAAGTATAAGGAGGTATAAAAAGTCTCACATCACAAATAAATGAGTACCAGATGGTTTATTGACAAGCACTGCGAGCATGTTTGCAGAATCGGACGCCACTTTTGTCGGTGGAGCATTGCAGAACGGACGGGTGCGTCATCGCTGCCAGTAGTGATATAGTCCAAACGTAAGGAGGCTCGTTTCTTTGTGTCTGCCGTTGCAGATAAATAAATGCACATAATATTTGGTTAGCAATGCACGCAGGACGCCATGTAAATAAATGGATGAGCGTATCGTGATCCGCGCACTGCAACATTTGCATGAGAGGCGCTCTAATTTGAATTAGATACAAACGAGCCTCTCGAGATGAACAGAATGTGCCAGTAAGCCGGATAATCAATCAGCCCGCCGCCGCCGGATTAATACGCAACCCCAGGATTAGTGCTAACTTAATGATGTTTTTATAGAGGCCACTTTCCAACTTATCTAAATTCAGACAGAGATATTTCCATAAGAATGGCTTGTTTGCGAGGCGGGCGCGGACGTGAACCGTCGCCCTGTCTACAAACTCGGAAAAATAAACTTTCCTTTCCGAGTTAATTACATCCCCAGTTCTTGCGCGCGGCGTTCCGACAACTCATGGAAAAAATTAGATAAAACTTTTCTTTAGCAACTCGCCAATTACGGATAAGCCATGTGAACTGTGGTTCACGCTGTGCCATGCATATTCAATCAGCCGTTTTGCATTCCACTCATGATCGGCGCTGCCATAATAATGCGATTGTCTCATCGATACGATAAACTCGACATTCCCGTTCAGTTTCGATCAAACGTGTTCGATGATTTGAATAACTAGCTTACAACTGCCGATTTAAAAAAAAATAACGATGAGAACATTCGTGAAGGGAGGCAGCTCGTCTGCGACCACCCACGGGGCAAATAAAGTAGGACTCCATTAAAAAGACTAGCAACCGTATAGGGTTACATAGAGCAGTTGATACGCGCAGTAGCAAATTTATACTCAGTGCCGCTGTTAATATTACATTACTCTTTATGTTCCCAGTTATTTACTTTTTCATTTATTTTGTCTGCTATAAATATCCGTTGAAGCCGTCATTATATTCCGTATACATTTTTCTTTTATTGGACTATCATATGACAGTATAAAATAGCGTAGGTGTGTATGGCAAACATGAACACGATCTCATCTATTAAATCTATCGATTCTTCAGTATTCATATACGCGGAAAACGATAGAAAGTGCCGATATTGCCTACGTTATAGAGCTACGTAAAATGCCTATTTACTTTAGCCTTGTATAAACATAACCAAGGCAGAGAATCTAGACCTCTATTCAACTCGAACCTTCTTACTTTCGCTTCATATTCCTTCACCGTTCTCTTCTTCCCTTAAGCCTAGCGAGACCCAGAATATATCACTTGGTAATACTATCTTCTATACTATATAGATCACGGATCAAGATTTTCTTTAGGACCTAGTATAATGAAAGTTAATGCAATTTCTTCGTGCAAATAGATATTTTAAAGACCACGTCGGAGTAACATCGATTGCCTTTTTTATTGACATAGGACCAACTCGCTAGATGGTAAACATCCGGCCTGCCTATAACAGTCTTGAGAGCCTCCGTGGCTCAGTTGGTTCAACGCCAGCTGGGGAACGAGAGGCTACGGGTTCGATCCCCGCACCGAGACAAATTTTGCGTTATCCCCAGGTATTTGTTTCGGGTCTGGGTGTTTGTGTCTGAAAAGCCTGTCGTAGTTTCTGATATCCTCTACACAATACTAAAACTTTGTGTGAGGTAAGAACTATGTATGTGACTGCATTTTTTAAATTTATTAATGGGATTTATTTTATTTATAAATGGGAGCAACAACTCAGGATGCATTATTACTAAGAACTTGGAATACATTTGATGTCAATTCTGTTAACGCCAATTGATACATATCCAAAGAGTTGCACTATAGTAACTAATACATATTACCAATATAAATGTATAAAACACTTACAGGTTTTCTAGTAAGGCTCTGCCAGGTGAAATGCAGCTCATTGATGGTGGCCGGCACTGGCACCACGAAGTTGAGAGCATAGAAATTGATCTGGCCATCGCGCACGTAGAACAACTCCGCTGTTAGACCTGCAGACAAAAGAGAACACAATTAATATAAAGTTATTTATGGGTTTTCAACAAGTACCAAGATTGGCCAATAGATGACGCTTTTTACAAATTTAAAATGTTATTTGATTTTGAATTTCTATCCTATTCTCTGTTATATTACGTAAATCGTTTTCAATACTATAGGAAATAATGAGAACAAAAACAGTTTTATGTTCTACAATGCATGAATAGATATTTTGCCTTCGAACAATGCTCTCATGTTAAATTGTCAGAAATACCTGAATTACACTACACTATTGAACAACACACATTGAAATCAATTCAACGGGCATCGATAACACAAAAAGGACAAAAACTGGACCAAAAGCTATATGCGCACGCGCACAATGTGGCGGCGAGATCAAAGAGCTCCACACAAAGGTACCGCAATACGACGCCACCGCCACCTGTCCACGAATCATGGGAAACTTGTTTAGAGAAAAAAAGCCTAAGCTAAAAAACGTTCTGCTCGAAGCGCGATACAGAAAACCTTATTAGCGTTTTTTATTGCTTCTTAAGTACGTGTAATAGAAAATTGAAGTTCTTAATGGTTCTATTTATGGCGTTTCTGTAATTGGATAACTATTACTATGTCATAAGTGGAGTGTATGGAGGATAATGGGATTTTTATACGCAAAAAAATTAAATTTGGGTTGAATGTACATACCATATATAAAACCTAAAGCGAATACAATGCCATAATATAAATATAAAATGTATGAAATCAAAGCCTAAAAGACCCTATATTTTTCAGAAACATTTCAAACACAGATATAGGTACATAATTATTTCAAAACATTGGACAAACTTTATTGGTAACTCACTTATCCAATAAATAGTAAAATTATCTCACATCATATGAATATTAATGGAATATCAAAGTATAAGTACATTTATTATGCAAACACGACCAGTTTAACGTGTGTATTTATAGAGGAAATGTGTTTTGAATACATGAAAATATTGTAATTGGCGTCGCCAGCTCCTGTGGCGACCGACGCACATAAACAAATATCATTTTACAAACACGTCTAATTTCATTGATTGGTTCCGTTTATTGATCTATAAAAGTAAATTGGCTTTAAATCATAATTTATTTTCCAATCAACAGCGTAGCATTTGAATCGTTTAATTAAATTATTAATGTATTAGCATGAGGTTGTTAAAACCAGACCTACTTAAGACCAATTAATTGAAATTATTCATAAATCTAATTATAATAGATAATATGGTAATAAGAATTGGAAATATTTAATCGACCTAATATTATCATATTAACTGTTACCAGGACCATCCGTTTTATTTTGTAGTGTGTAAAATCTCAGAACATTGCCGGCTTCGTTTTGATCTAATTCTAAACTTATAAAACCTAACAAATGCGTAACATTATATTATTCCTAAATCAGAAACGAAGAGTCACTATTAATTGTTTACACAAATATTTCTTTCGGATCTGGGTGATTGTGAGACTGAAAAGTCTCTCGTAGTTCCTGATACTGACGACACAAGTCTTAATTGATTTTAATGATTGTTGGGTTCATTTATTTATTTACTATTTTTTTAACATGAGGATCGAACAAGCCAACGCTCTTTTCGCAACTTTACCAAATAACAACCAAGTTACAGGAGTCTTAAATATGAGTCGAATAAAAATCTGCAACCGATGTAGATTGGAGTATCGAACACCTCACTTAAGGCAATATTCCACGTGCACGTACACAGGACATATTTTAATATAAACAAGTTTGTACCGGTTGGACGTAAAAAGACGGGCTTGTTGCCACGTTCTGCTGTTATTAACGCTATCGTCATAAAATATCGTATCTAAACAAGTTCGAGTTATATTTAGCGCCGATCAGTGATTTGTCGCGGGTTATTTGAGATTGGTTGTTCTTAATTTGTACCTTGATATTTCTTGTCGATTAATCAACTTAGTTTGTTGAATTTACAGTCATCAACGCTGAATACGAACACTAGGGAATTATAGGTCGGAGTGAGAAATACGTTTTTTATTGTTATAAATGGTAAGCAATACGACCGCTCATTACCAGTAGAAAAACCGTTTTATTTATTTATTTATATTTAATTACAAAGTAATGCTTGGGATACAACTGCGCTCCCCGTCCTAAGACATAAGATCTTAAGTCTCAATATGGCCAATAATTACCCTGGTTGCATTAACACTGCTTGATCTTCACTTCAATTCTCAAATCCATGGATGATTTCACACAATTAGCCCGACATTCATGCCGGATATGTTGAATTCACCAGCACATAAAAAAATGATTCCTCAGATTAAATCCGTTTTAGCGTTCGTTAAGCCTCACGGCTATGGCCCACGGACTTTAATACCACGTTAATTATTACGACAAAGAACCGCTCTGTTAACAAAAATGTATTTGCTTGGGCCCCTAACAGCTCGAATGAGTCAGAAATAAACACCTTTTATAGCAGTACATTACTTTAAATGCTTTTTGTTTGAATTAACGATGATAATGCGATCACCCTGTGGATTGTGGAGATTTTATTAATTAAATATACACCTCTGTTTTCTAAGTACGGTTCTTGTTGATGCAAGTGGTATAATTTTCTTATTATAATTGGCTGTCGGTTAAATCAAAAACTTGAAATACTTATAAATTTTTGCCTTATAAAGATGTAGGCTAAGCTTCTTCACGTAGTACTCGTGGCATGTCTCTCATATGTGAGAGTCCGTCTGGGGCCCTACTATATTCATCCGAAACGAAGTTCGAAACTTCGGACAATCGAAGTTTATATACGATATATCTATAGGTAATTATTAAAAAATAATCAAAATTTCTGCACGCAAAAACGATCTCAGTAAATCAAAGGTTACAAAATCCAATATTGCCATCATACCCAACAACATAACGTTATTTACACAACAAAAAATCCTACGTCTCATAAAATCTTGTTACTTGAACAGACCAAGAGAGTTAAGACTCATGTTCTGCTTATAAATAACGTCAAGTATAAAATAACTACAGTAGTGTCTTGAAGAAGCAATTAAGCTGGATTATACAATTAAGGCCACTAGAGCACTGCTCGAGTCAACGATTTCTTCCTACTGCAGTGTCATTACACTAGGTGAGATAATTACTTGGCATTTCTTAACTTTGAATAATATGGATATTTAACATTACCTGAATATTTTTTTAATATACGTAAAAGCCAGGCTTGGTAAATGCTATTAACATTAATTTGAAACTTTTTGGGTTTCATACCTATAAGAGAAAATTAATATAAATTATATTTATAATATTATGTCAAAATAATAGTACTTAAATACATAATTATATTGCTTATATACTGGACACATTGAGACTTAACTATAATTATATTGTCATATCTATATCCAAACAACTGAGCGCGATTCTCAGATACTGCCATCCATCCCTAACCAATCAGTAATTCTATATTCCGCTTATCCCATTTCAAATTCAATTTCCTCCACCTAAAACAACCACGATGCACCAAGAAACTCAAAATAGAAATCAATTACGTGCTTTAATCTCGCATAACAGCGAAATATCTAATTCACATGCAAATGACTTGGCGGTATGTGATTAAATTAATAATTTTAACGGTTTTAATGGCTATTTGTTTATTCGGCGCGGAGATAAGGTCGATTATACGCTAACGAGCGACAATACAGCACGCTATCATTTGCATAGGCCGCCTGCAGAATCGCGATTTTTCGTTGAGATTGCATGAGGATATTTATTGTCGCATACTCGACGCCCGGTTTGGACCCATATGTGCTGGATACAAAAGTCCAACATTATTATACGTAAATGATATTCATGATACGACGTAGGAAATATGAAGTTATTTTCTGTTAAAAATTATCTTATAAATATTGCATATCAACCTAATAATTAATCACGCATATTTTAATGAACTATCAAAATAAACCAGCAATTAAATGAGCTCAAGAAAACAAGCCCTTACAAAGAAGTAAGACAAAAAGTCGATTCAAATCACCATCCAAATTTCATAATACGTAAAACAAACTACTTAAACACGTCCAATCCCATTTAACAAGCATCGCCATAGTAACGCGAACACAGGTTTGCTACCGTGCGCGGCGCCTTTGATGGCGGCGGTAAAGCAACCACTTGATACGACAAATAACTAGAGATAACCGCCACCCGACATCTTTAGCGTTTTTTCCCGCCCGAAACTAATTCCTTGAGAAAGTAACGGTATGCGTTATCGCTCTTTATAAATGCCGCTTCGTGATTTGTTGTTGCCGAATATTTTATTTATGTAGAAAAATGTTTAAATTAAACGTCTTTTTTTAAATTAAGGAGTGGTATTAGAAAATGTTTGTTAATTAAAATTGAGCATAATATGTATTATGTTTTAAGTTATCTTGTAAGTTTTTATTTAATGTATTTTTAGATGTGTATTCATGTAATATTTTATAGTTATATTACCCTAGAATTATTTAAAGCCCCCCAACCCACAATACGCCAGCGTGATGGACTATATGGCCTAAGGACTCTCAATCGTACTCTCGATTATAGAGGCCCGTGCCCTATGTGGGACGTACATATATGGGCTGATACAATACCCCCCTAGAATTATTTAAAGCCCCGCAATACGCCAGCGTGGTGGACTATACGACTTTACCACTCTCTATCGTGCTCTCGATTGTAGACAAGACCCGTCCCTTACAGTGGAACGTATATGTGCTGACAGAGTACAGTACCCTAGAATATGTGTAAATATATGATTGTACTCAAAGAAGGGATAAAAACTGAAGCAATACACCTACATGTAAGGGCTTAAAAACGATCCAAACACATCCACGAGAATCCAATCGCAAAAAACCTAAACACAATGGAAATTCACATCACGACGGCGATTTAAAATTTAATAACACGATTCCAAAGAATATCTTATAGATCGCGCGATTCATTGACGCATTCAACATTCGCACCTCCGCATAAAGACTTCATTACATTCACACAAAAACGCCATTTGTTGTGAATAAAATAGAAAGGAATACAATGCCCGCTGAAAAATTCGTATAGAAAGTCCCCCTTTTGAGGTTCTATGGATTTTAGGGTACAAAACAGCGGCATAATGCGGCCGAGACGTGCAAGAAAATAAAACAAAGTGAAAAGGTGTCGCTGGAAATAGAGACGGCGGTAGGGATGGGCTTAGCTCCTTATGCTTAATACAATTCGCTTTATTTATTATTACATACAATCTCGTCTTATACCGGTTTATTCAACTTATGTGGGATCATAATTTTTTTACACATAACATAGAAACAAATAATATTCTTGTTCGAAATTGAGAGCCAACCTAAGGCAATACTATTAAATGTCCCATGTACAGTCAGCGACAAAAGTCGTTGAACACTTCACATTTTTTGAGAACCTTTTTATGAATTAAAATTTGTACGTACTACTCTGTAGTCGTAAAATATAACCAAGTAAAGTCATCTATGCCGAGAAGTGCCATACGATATTAAAAATAATTATTATTTTGGATGATAAGACAATTCCAAATCTCGTGAATGTGTAGCGACTTGTGTTGCTGACTGTACATTGCTTCTACAAAAATGTGACAATATTACGATCGAAAGATATCGATGACATAATCTTCGTTACCGTAAATCCACACTTTACGGAAAACGCATTAATATTCAATTCGACGCCGATGGTATTTTAGATACTTAAATGATTAGACAATCGGCACACGTCTTCGTCGATCTAAAAAATATTCTTGAAATCGCTGTGGTATATATTCACGGAATTAAAACAGAACACACATTCCAAACTTTCCGGTCCAAACATTGTAACCCGGCGTCTAAATGTATGGAAATTCCGTCCGTGCGGTACATATTTTTATAGCGGATATATCAAAATAACGGACGACATAAACTAAATACTCAACATAAACAAATAAATATAATTACCTATATTTATTTTCGTTTCAATACGACAATGTGACTACACTGCGCGTTATGGTAAATGCAGTGCAGACCAGCTAAAGAAGTAGATATGTATATTTTTTTACAGGTCAGAGTACTAAATTTTTTTTAACTCTTAATTATTGTACACAGAGAAAAAAACACATGACATTATACAGAAATAACGTAAACTAAGTCTCATAGAAAATACTCGTATCATAATTTATTTTGATGTTCTATACATCAGAGTTGAAACTATGACAGAGATGTCGGAATATACTTTTCTCGAAATAGAGCGATATAAGCATGGACGTACCACTGTTAGTAACTAGAGCCCAATTTGTTTACAGATATAAATTATTTCTTTAGTTTATAATCGACTACAAACATGATTACGGAGCAAGTCCAACCCTAGCGCAAACGCATTTATGCACTTGAGTACGTTAAGGGTCCGCTCAGCGGCAGGGGTTAAAAACGTCCTTTATTATATTTTCCCCGAGCCCGAGAATAGACAACAGACTGCGCCGGAAAACCGCTAAATAAATGTTTAACACCACATCCTATAACAGACGCTGATAATGGTAATCATAAAGTCGGTAAGAATAGCCATTCGACGGCAGTAAAGGTTCTTTGGGAATTCATAAAGTACTCGGTCCGGGCTGGGTGTTGCAACGGGTGACAGTTTTATAGTTTCTGCCGGAAAACAGCGTCGTAACGCTGCACAGCGCTGCAGCGGCTATCGATACTCACTCGCCAGAAAATAAACTTCGGTTACCAGCAGATTTATTACACGATAACTTGTAAAACAAACAAACTGAACGATCGCCAGGACGCGGAATCGCATCATATTACCTCGTTTTCATAGGTGCAATTTAAATTTTAATAGTTACGGGTAACTTTAGAGGTGATATAAAACTGTTTAATTAATGGCCGCAATTCCACGTCGAACATATTGAATATTAATTAATTACCTAACTCGGACATCTTTGTCGACTTGTATATTTGATAAGCATAACGACAAAAAAAATTTTACTAATAGATTTGTTTTGATTTTACTACTAATTACCCTGAGCTGATCTAACTGACCCATTATGTCAATAAATAGTCAAGGTAGGAAGTCGCTGGATGCAGGCCACTTCCAACAGGTCAATTTGGAGATCCCTGGGGAAGCCTATGTTCAGCAGTGGACTTTCTACGGTTGAAGAGAGACGGAGAGTATTTATAACATAATATCAAACCCAATAATATTCTACAGGAGATGGGGCAGGTGCCGACGCCTCGTGTCAGAATTAGCTCGATATAAATCTGCGACACGAGCGTATTTGTCGCAACTATAAAATAACTGATTGAAATGCGCTAAAGATAGTTATATTGCTCTTAAACGCTATTCGACGATAAAACATTTAATTTATCGATTTACGTAGTTTTAAAACATGTGCGTTCCATGGTCATTATTTTTTATAGAAATATCAGTTTCATCATTTCATTCATCAAAGTCTGGAAAATTCTTATAGTCAAATACACAATGCATGCTTCTAGTAATGATAAAGAAATTTACATTAATATTACATAGAATCATATTACAGTTATAACTTTCAGCTATTTTTAAAATATTGAATTTCAACAATTCGTTATTGGTTGAATCCAATTCACTCCTTCATTTTACTACAGATTTTTTTCTAGTTTCAATTTATAGCTATAGTTTAACAATACTCGATAGACAGGAACATATGGTAGTCACTTAAAATGCAGTGCCGATAACATCATCTACAAACAAAGGGTATTAAATCACTAGCATGGCGACATTAGGAGTTGTGCAAATCAACGCATTGAAAGGGGCATCAGCATAAATCATTAGAACGGTGGCAAATAAAATATGAAATATTCATACGGTGTGCTATTCTAAAAACCAATGAGAATAAATTTCTTTAATGTTTGAGTGTTTTAAGCTTGAGCTTCAAGACTCTTATGTATGGATTAGACTGCATTGGCTTACTAATCTGGCTGGGTTTAATAAGAATTTGACTGTTAGAATTTGGAACTTGTGATATTAAATAATAGTTACATCTGTAACGTTAAGGAGTAGGCAGATTATGGACCACATTTTCACTCGCTCGCAAACTATTGCCTATGCTTAAATTGTATTTAATTATGTCAATTATGAATTAGAACTGATCTATTTTTCTAACCTAATTACAACAATTAGACATCACTACAAAAAATGTGACAAAAAACCAATTCACTTCGGTGACGTAAACTATAACAAGGCCTCTCGTTACAGGTACGCGCTGTTTTTCACCAACAAGCCGACTGAACCAAATTGAATAACCGAATTTGTCAGAAAAAAATACCCGAGCGCAATCAGGTGTAAAACTTTGAGGTTTTCGTAGTCACCGTGCCGGAAGTGAGGTGGGTAACTTGATCCCTCATTGTTCGTCCGTCCGTACGCCTTTATCCTTAACAAGATTCGCCCTTACACGCGATCAAAGCTGATCCTACGCACAAAAGCCCTGTGAAATTGAAATCTGTAAAAAGTACAAGGTGCGAAGCCCTTTCGAATTAATCTATTCCGAATTGAGGTGAGCTTAGGCAACAATAGGTGGATTAAAGTTGATGGGGATAGATATCAACATAGGTAGGATAGATGGCGCTAAATGCAAATGGCGTCCAAGAGATGGGTGATGCTATCATTGAAGACGTATGTTCGGTAATGGAAATCATAAAGATGCAGAATACTGGCTGTTGAAACGCATTAGTATGGTACATCTAATCTAGGTTAAAATCATTCAAATTCCATTACTTTAAATGGAATAATAGAAAAAATTTCAACTATTTTTTTTATATATCCACTTCTTCAATAAACTGTTCACAGTCTGTGAGACGTTAAACTGAAAGTTTCGGTTTTCGGTTAGCTGACTGCGAGACGATTTACGAGGCAGGTTTATGTTTCAGGAAAATGTACTTAATTTACGACATTCGTTAGAATAATACCGATTGACATAAAGTTAAACATCAGTACATAAAACAAGGTGACCTAATAAAAGCAAGCTCTTCCTTATTCCGTCTGCGAAGTTCTCGTAATAAAATCAAGGTGGAAGCCGTATCGGGGTGTGAAGGGAAGGAAACAACATCTTGGGGGTGGATAATGTATGTAATAATCGCCGCCATCTTTCACCGCGGGGTTGTTACACATACAATTTAGCCCAGCTTCCCCCGCATTAAATTATGCAGCGAAAGGTACAATTAAAACTAATTCATTGAATTAATATGTCCTTAATTTTATGTGATTTTAACGTGTGTTGGTTGTGAATTGTGTGATTTTAAATTTCATATTTGTATGATTATTCCATTTCATTTGAGAAATAGGTATGTCGGGAATATTTTTACAATATGTTATGTGATACATTAATACATTACATAATGAAGACAATTATTAATCATTGTTGTTGTGTTTCAGTAGGTAAATAAGAATTACAGTGATTCAATATCACTTACCAAGACATAGTTATTATTCGCTATCTTTCGTATATTTATATTTTTATTTATATTTTTATTATTCTTGATATATTATTGCATGAACAGCAATAATCATCTAGCATTATATAAAACCTTTTTTTACGCCGCAATAACATCTTTGCTTTTGATCATTCAGGCGGGACCAAAAGAATATTTTTGCGTGTTGCACTAATTGGTACAAATAAAAGCAAAACAAGTTATCGGCGAATCAAAAGGTTCTTGTTACGGCTGTCGCAAATATTTAAGTCGATTAATACGTTCAAGAATTCCATTATCTACATCGTAATTATCCGTACAAAAAATATCCGGTGAGGTGCTTTAATGAATTAATATAAACGAGAACGATCAATTAATTAAGACTTAATCGGCACTAAAGTGTGATATGGCCGTATCATCCATATCTGCTAAATTAGTCAATGTTGTTTTGCTTGACGGGACGGGTTTGGTCGACGGAATTAATTCAGCCGCATACATTGCGTGTTTTATTGATGCTTCTTTAGACAAAACGTCTGTCAATACAGCAATGTAAAAGTGATTTAATAAAGTCGTCTGTTCGGGAATATCTGGGTGTGCATCGGCGCGTTGATTGATGCGGCTTTTTGCCCGCGTGGCCGACATCGGGGGGCGTCGGGCTAATCCCGTGGAATTAGTTTGACAGCCAGAATCTTTTCCTGATTTTTTGCGTCGGCGCAACCACATGTTTACCGGGATTCTCTACGTTAATTATGTGCGGCGAGACGGAAACATTATCATAAAATCTGGAGTGATTTACTGGAGTCTCCGGTTACAGAACGTGACTCGAACACCCTAGTTCTATTTTATAAATACAATTACTGAAAGTTTATTTGTTACATATTGATTATAAAATAGTCTTCTTCAAAAACTTTTTAAATATCTGGTATAATTATTCGTACAATGCTTTTTCTATTCCTGAAAGTTAATTGTGGTATAGATCGATTTATTACTTGAAAAAATAATATAACAAAATTAAAACATCCAGTAGCGACCCAATTAATACCTGACGGGTTTGAATGAATGTACCCAAACAGAGCATAGCGGCTCCAATAACATCGCATTATCGGACCATTTGTATGTTAACGATACAATAAATAATTAAATCAAACAGGAGCTGCCAGAGACAAGGATTTATATGGGAATAAATACTACTTTCGTACAAAAATACGTAATAATTTATAACATACAATTTATATTATAATCGACCGGTTACTAAATAGTACAATTAGGTATTGAAAAATGACACAAAAGTTCGCTGTGATTTTTTTTGTTGACTATAAGCTAGTCATTAGGGATGGAAATAAGCTCGGCCATCTGTCAATATACTAGTGGCACTCCTGCCCACCTCTTCGTAGTTGAAGGCTTGAACTTACGCAATTATAGATTATGTCCAGGGTAACTACTGGACATAAGAGACTTAAATCTTACGTCTCAGGAAAGCAGTGGAATGCCAAGCAGGATTATAATTAATTAACGTATCATAATTTCTTAACATACAGTTATGTATTTCATAGAGTTGTATGAGTAACCACAATTGCAAGGCGAAGATTTGAACTCAGGGCACACACGTCTGACTTTTCAAAGTTTGTATGCTAAATTAAATATCGTTCGCTCTGACAGCAGAACAAAGTTATCATTAAAAAACTAACAAACAAAAAATAGCACATTACAAAAATGTCATATGCACAAATTAAAACAGGCATTCTATAAGAAGCGTGAATACTAATATTACGCATCTTCATAGCCTATTTAAATCGTCTAGGAATAAAACGTCATCATAACTTTCTTTACAACAAAAAATGTACTTTTAGACCAGTTAAAAATTTGCTTTTTCTATCTATTTTTTTTTAAATTTATTTAACACCAATTTAAAATTATATTATTCACCTGATGATGAAGGTCTTTTCCAACGTGAGGCAACCCTAAAATATAATATAATATGCAATAATGTAAAGCGCGTAGTGTGTAAATTAAGGATGTCACGTGCGGAACGCGCTGCTCGAGGAAATGAACTTGTGCATTAGTTATGTGCTCACTGTTATTAAGTACTAAGTACTCGCAACTATTTTCAAGTCCCAGTATTTGCGTTCTAATTTTGAATATCTGCGTTATTAAAAAATATTAAACTTCTGTGTAATTGAATAGGTAATATTTTGACCGTTTGGTTAAAATTCAATTAAAATTTAAATAAGTCATAAGAAATAGCATGTATAAAATGATGCACTTAGTAAATATGATTCTACGGAGACTATTACCAGCCCATACGTCCCACTGCAGAGCACGGGCCACCTCTACAACCGAGACTTCAGACTTCATTTCATTTCATTTGGCGAACTTTACATACCATAGAAAGTCTTACAAATCGCTATGTTATGTATGCAGTATGCATGTTATGGAAACTAGTATGGAAATAAATTCAATACAAACATTTGTAAAACTTATAAAACATAAAGATATACTCCGGATTACACACCGAGACTCAAGCTCTTAACTTTAGTTTGTCTCTAAATTATCTTTAAATTCCCAGTGTTAAAGTCTAATAAAACGTAAACAGAATTCAAACAACTCACTATAACATATGTTAGAGAGTCACCAACATTTACTAAGGCTCTGAACTCGAACAAGACATAAAATAAACTCTACAATCTTATCGCGCGCTGTTGAGATTACGTTAATCGTCACGCACTGAATTATGAACCGTTTTAACTAACAAATATTTAAACATATATATAACACAGGGACAGCTGTATTTTAATTTTTACCTTACTACGATGATTCTGATAGAGGATTTTAATTTTGACATTATGCGTAAAACATTGGCGAAATGCGATGAGCGCATTTTTTTGCCGACTTTTTGCTTAAGTATCTAAAATATATCCAAGATTGGAAATCAAAATACTTACTAATATACATAAATCATTTATTATTGATCGATTATTTAATTAGCTTTTTTTATACTATTTTACAATATTGCTGTAATTGCCTAAAATTTTTCCCCAAAATCTCCTCAAACTCTTAATTATAGGAGAACCAAGTAAATGGATTTTAATAACGAGCCTGTTATCTTACTAAACTACATTTTCCAACACCAGAAGTACAAGATATCTAGCTGGACAGGTTAATATGAAGTAGCGACTAATCTCGGGACAGAACGTTTAAGTCCCCGATAAGGCTGACATGGCTTATCAGGCGGAAGAACCGACTTAATGCCCCCAAGACACCATATTAAAATATTTACAATCTGTATACTCAATCAAATGCTGCGTAACTCAGCCGGCTCTTGTTCCTTACTTTCGAGAGGTCAGTAAGAAAGATTTGGTTTGTAATTTTGTGAGCGGCTGTCTGATATCAAACCTTTCGGAACTCGGAAACAGGCCTTTTAGTCCAAGAAGCCAGTTCAATGCGGTTTGATAAAAAAACATAGGGGATTATTTTGCATACACTCAACACACAGAAACACAGACATATGTACCTATTATAAAATTATTTGAGACAAACATTGCGAGTTATCGTCCAGAACTCTCACGAATGCAGATCTTCCTTCAGTACATTCGTGTTAGTTTCTATTCTTCGTAATTTAGACTGCCCTTTGTTTATTATTTTTCTTAAATTCATCCCATTGCTGTCTATATGCGATATAATTGAGCGATAAGGTCGCCAGTATTACTATTTATATTGGTAATTTTCGTTTTTTTTTGTTGTTGTTTACGCTAATGTGTTGATATATAAAATAAATATATCGAGTAAATAACAAAATCTACACACATAACTCCGAAATCACAGGTGTCCCTTACCTAAACAGCCCAAACACGACCCAAGAATGTTACCCAACAAAATGTAATTCTAACCGCGTGTTCAACACACGTGGCGGTTGCAAACGATGAGTAAATCATACAACGCTGCCCATTTCACTCGACAACTTCAACTGTGAGCTGTGACAAACGCAATGCACGTAAAAGCACAAAAAATAACTCGTGACGGTTTTGTTAATGGACGGATTAGATGAGTGGTACGCATTCCTTAAAACCTATCCTGATAAGTCTACCAAATGCTGGCTATCCTATATTGTATAACCCGCAGTAGGTCAGCGTGGTGGTACATATAGCCTAACCACTCTCATAGTACTCTTGATTGTAGAGGAGGACAATGCAATGCAGTGGGGCGTGTATGGGCTGATACAGACAGATACAGAATTATAGGTATGTATTGATTTAATATTTTTGGCCCTCCTTTCTCCCCTTCTCTTAAATTCGTTCTTTGTTTGAATCTCTGAAATTACATTATTATTTTTAAATTGAGCGACAAGACCCCTTTTTTTATCTGTATATTATACTATCCAAATATCACTGATAATATCCATTCAAACCAGTATGAACATTAATGCATTATAAAATAATTTGAGTCAACCCATCTAACATTAAAACCAAAACTCGTAACTGTAAGTGGATACACGTTAAGCATTCATTTTTATCACAGAGATTATCAGTGCACGTCACTGCAACTAACCCTCGACATGAGCGCGTATTAAAATTCCAATTACCGTGCCGACCACGTGCACACAACGCAACCGTCTCTCCTCCTTATCGCCAGATTACCACAATCCACGTAGGTTATCGCACGGTAGCTGTAACACTAAAAAATCGATGCTTTATCGAACATGTCACTGCGATATGAGATTTATTTTCGACATCCTTATCGCTGGCGATAACGCTGTTTAAATACTTTTACTATGGGAAAATGTGTGGAAAGTCATGTGTGCAAACACTTGGCTGAGGCCTGTAATATAGAATACGAGAGACGCCGCGAACTAAATTAAACCAAAAAGAGCAGTACTGTATGTCTATTTGTGTTTTGGTCTCTGTCACTCCTACATCGTTACACTATCTTCTTTCCCTCTCTATTATCAGCGAGCTTAATACCCGCGCGCAGATTTTGATCGCCGTATCTGCTCTAGTATAATACCTCAATGATTGTTCGATCGCCGCGACGCTGAAAGTTCCCAAGTTTGCGTACGTCCGCAAACAAAATGTGTGCGGAGTAGTGTCCAATGACACACGAATACGCTTGTCAAATAGAGCTCTCCAAATATTATGAGAACGCCATTATGTGGTGGATTTGTAATAATATATTGAGCGTGAGGGACAGTAGCACGGCGATGTTTGTGTTGGAACTTAGAAACATCATATTACTCGGTAGGAGGGAAATTATTGAGATAAAATAGAAACAGATGGAAGTCTGACTGCTGCGTATTAAGTCAACAAAGATATAAATGACTTGCTATTATAAATGGTGATATTGATATTTTCAATGTAATTCTTTTAAATACTACTAAAATACTTATAACGAAACTAAAAGATTAGGAAGTAATTATTAGTGACAGCAATAAAATGCGAATCTTAGGTTGGTCAACAACATTGCCGTTCACCCTTAGACGCCACAGGCAGGCGTCTAAGCGCAACAAAATTATGAAAATGAAAACAATACCTACGGGCTGTTTAAAAAATCGTGTATTCCACGAAGGTTTTAAGTGAGCAGTTTGTGGAGTGTCGGTGAGGGCTCTCGAAACGAGCGTCGTCGCCAGCCGCGCACTTAACCTGCCCTGTTTACACCCGGCAAACACCTACGTATCATATGCAATAACCACCGCTTACCCATTAAATGCGTGGGCGTACAACATGTTAAAAGTTGATAAAATAAATAAATACACATAACAGTTACAAAAAGAATCCTGACCCCACACTTAGGTAGAGTCTTGTGTCGTGGCGTATAACCAACTGCGCCACAGACGCTGCCAAAAAAATTACAAAAAAATACCAATATTCCAGCATTCAAAATTGAATTTTAATCACTCATCACTCTCGACAATCCAGACGGCAATTGAGATCGTGCGAGCCCACATGGCGCGAAATAAATTAAAGACAATTGAAATTCATTCGCAACCTGGATTTACCGCGTCGGCGATATTGGGGGAGAAGGGGGGAGAACTTCACCCGCAGTCACTCATAATGGGAATCATAAAATTTTAAACATCGCCCGTAAAGTAAACAATGGTTAAAAAGAGCAAAATTAAACGGTTGGTGTTGGGTGCTCGGCCTCCGGTGCCCCGCGGTGCTCGGCCCCGACCAGCATTATTTTCAACTCTTATAAAATAAAATTTCCAATATGAAAAGGTATCGCAGCTGCGCGTTTCGAACTTCTCAGCATCCACACCGCACACGGCACGTATGTTATTTATTTAATAGTTACTTATTTCCAGATATGGAGCCCTTAAAGCAATACATTGGGGTTTATAAATATGTACAATATTATTTTTCACTAAATAAATCAAGTTTTTTGCTGTCCAATGGATGTTCGAAGGTTGTGTCACAGTATTGTGTTAATTCAATAAAACAACAGACCGTCTACGAGTTCAATTATTACCGCAACGCATATAATGCTTCATGCAAAAAAGTCGCCAACATTATCTATCACCCTTGCCAAAAATTATTCAATAAAAACCCCAAATAAATCTACTTAACAGCCACTCGTCTTCTAACAAACACTAGACATTGAATAATAATTCAAATCCACGGATTTAAAACACAATAAAAAAATCAACAAAACCAAGTTCATTGACTTGGCGTGTGCTCTGAAGCGTGGTCTAACACTTAGTATTAATGTGAAACGTTTGGGGAATAAATCACATATTTACTAATAGCTTGCGATTTGTTACAATAATGGTAGGAGTCTAGACATGTTGTATCTGCTAACACCTTTACAGTACTAATGGGATGATCACTTAATACTTTATTGCATGATTCCGTTGTTAATTCTTGAGAATAATTGGCGAATAATAAAGTTTTTATTTAGACAGCTTCACACTTCAGCAAAATAGCTATTTACAAATATCTATGGTAATGATCTTCAAATTATTCTGTGTGCTGTAAACAAAATTCGTAACAAAAAATAAATTAAATACTCCTAAAGCCATTAAGTTTAATACATTTATAAATAAACAAGGGTAACAAAAAATTACCACAGACGATATCTATTTACCTTATTGAGTAGTTTCATATTATGTTTTCCATAAAAAGTATATCTGGTCCTCATTTCCATTAAAAATCAAATCAACGTTTATCACATTATAACGACAGGTATCACCAGAACGAATTGAATTATGTCGACATGCATCTGACGAGGTTATTTAGTGACAATTACACGGTTTTCCACAGCTCCCGATAGTTTCCGGGCGTTTATAATACGCGTCCTGTACCAAACCCGGCCAGCATTCGACACGCCCCTCCACCGTGATCAAACTCGGTCGACCATGACGACACCTATCATTCAAATATTGGACGATTTGGTAATTATCGGGTTTTTTGTATTGAATCAGGTAAGTGACTGCACAGTATATTTTGATGCAAAGTTTTTTTTAAATAGTAAATAACACCCAACAATCACATAGGTACATAGTTCTGACCCCACACTAAAATCAAGTCTTGTGTCGTGGGTGTCAGGAACTACGAGAGACTTTTCGGTCTCACAAACACCCAGACCCGAAAGAAATATTCGTGGGCCGCACAAACATTTCTCTCGGTGCGGGGATCGAACCTTCGGCTTGTCGTTTCGCGGGCGGCGTCTAACAGACTGCGCCACGGAGGCTGTCAAGTTGCCTAGAAAGAGTATCGTTTAGCGATAGACAATATTTATGCCAGGCCGCTTAATTGCTTGTTCACGTCATCAAGATATCCACGATACGAACAATGAGTTATGTCTGTTAAAATATCAAGTAGTTATCCACGTCTTTGTTCCCACCAAACACTAATAGAAAAGGTTTCGAAAGCAGTGAATGAATAGGAATAATGGCTCGAACACACACAATATAAATTACTATTAAGCGCGCAATTGAATATTAACTAGTTAGTAGTCACTCGATATGCCCGGGGCCACGCTTAATCGCCGTGTCATATAATAAAACTTTAAGTAGCCAGTTAAATTCAAATGTGAGAATGTTTAAATATGTGTGTGATTAGAATCGAATAGTAAACAAAACATATTCAATTAATTTCCCAGCCATCGTCGCAGGATAACATCTGTTTTGAATATAAAATACTACGACGCCGTCGCTCGTTTAAACCCCAATAAAAATGAAACCCACCCAACTGACGGACAAAAAACTGCCTACACGTAGATCTCAAATTTTGATCTAACTTTTCGAAAGGATCCATTATTATTAATAACCGATGTCTAAATAAAACATACGACGGACACGGAATATTGAATAAAAAAAAGAATGTTTTTTTTTTTCAATACAAGACATTTATTAACATGGGCGCGCAGTGGATCGAGATAAAACAAACATGGCGGGCGTCGGGCGACGGGCGGCGCGCGCGCATATAAACATCAAGTTTATCGTGGGAGGCTGTCACAACACGCGCCCAGCGCTCCGCCGCGCCGGTGAAAGCTCCACAACACACCCCGTAATACCACATATGACATGATATTATCTCACAGAAACACTTCAAGCCTACGCACTTCCACTATCAAGCTCGCACTCGACTGAACCTCGGATCTCCACAAATTCCGATACATCGATTATCGTTTACACATTTTGATACTTATCAGTTTATTAATGATATTCAACTGAAGATAAACATCCGACTAAGTTTTAAATTACGTTTACCTACTTACGCAACACAGAAAGCAAATTGGAAAAAATTCAAAGTAATTTTTTAAAGCATCAACACCACACTGGATCCAATTAACCTCGTAAATAAGCTATTCAGTCGTAACAAGGTTCTAATACGGCAGAAAAAGCGGCGCAACGCGTTTATCAACAAAACAACTACAACAAAGAAACGAGTCGTGATCTCCATCAGAGATCCATCATCGACCGCCGACTGCCGCGAGATGGATCGCCTGCATTATCCCAACAAGCACCTATGAATAACCGGCCGAGTTTCAATTGCCCACAATCTGTCCAAGTCAACTCCGCAACGTGTACCGTTTCAATTTTCCTCGAAGCAACCACTAACAAGGCACATTTTTTCATAGAAATGAGCCTTGAACAAAAACAGCGTATCTTATGCATGAATCTCGAAACGGCATGCCATTTACTTTAGGAATAATGAAGTAAGTACCTCTGAGGAAATAAGCCCGCTGTTACTGTTCCGTACACTTGGTAATTGGACTTAACGTTTCAAACAGCTTTATATAATTGCATTCATACCAGTTAATATCTCGTGGATGTCACACTAAAGTACAGCCGGTTTAATTATGAATTTTAACTAAGAATTATGAATGAGATAATTGATATTACGGGTTGGGAACGTTAAGGGGAATCCACCCGTCGGTGAAGCGGCTATAATTTTTTTACTAACCGCATGCGGTGTCTATAAATCAGAATTAAGGATGCTAACCAGGGGAGATTCGGCTTTCGGCGTCGATTAAAGCGGATTCAAAAACAAACAGGCTCTCGGACACGCCTCCTATTTTTTTTTTCACAGCCCGTATTGGAATTATAATGCGCTGTCCACACAATTTGAAAGAGTTTCTAACATTCATTTGATATTCGTTCATACGATAAAATTTAAAAGAGCGCACGCGTTGGGTTCTTTTAAAATTTTAATGACTTAAAAGTCACGACATGTCGAAAAGGCCCAAACAATAAAAATAACATTGGCACCACGCCGCTTAAACCACGATCAGTTAAAACGGTAGCGCTCACGAAATAAAGTAGAGAGAGCAAAACGAGTTGCAAGCGAAAATAAAAGTAGAATTAGCTGCCTCCGCGTCCTATAAAAAAGGAAACAAGCAGTTGCTAATTTAAATACTGCACGAACGCTGGGGATTGGCAAAATTCAATAAAAAAAAAAGTGAATCCGTGCTATGATTTAGCATCTCTTATTTTAGTCGAACCACGTCCATAACTGGATTATAAATGTGGTATTAACTCCGATTGTGAACAAATGTAACTGCATGAATTCATCTTTTATTTAAAAAGGAAACTATACTAGTCAGTCTGAAACAGAACTATATATTAAAAAAACGATCAAACTCTAGTACCAGTTCTGAAGTACCTCAACCAATATAGGCCAAATTCCACCAAAGAAACTACGCAAAATATTTCGAAGAGCAATTGAGCAAATCCACCGGAGTAAACGATAAGCGTTCAAGCCTGGCACCGGGACACAAATAAAAACACAAAGCAGTACAAGTAAAGTAAACATTTCCATTGCATGTATCCACGTAAAGATTTCAGTTGAAATTGAATTTGCATTGGCTGAGGTGCGCAGCGCTGCGCCCACACCTCCAAGTTTCGCATACTTGCATTCGCTTTTTATTACCTACGTGTTTGCGTTCACCATGAGTGCAATTTTACGAAGATATTTTAGAATTTGAGGCATAGAGCCTTGTTGAGCTAATAGTCGTGCGTTAAAAATTAATGTATGTATCAACCCATATACGTCCCACTGCAGGACACGGGCTTCCTCTACAATCGAGAGTACGATTGAGAGTGTTTGGGCCATATAGTGCACCACGCTGACCTAGTGAGGGTTGGTTAAAAATTAATAAGTGCAAAATAATCTGCTAAATCATATAAGTAAATTATTTGGAAAAATATGAAAATCAATAGGCAAACAATGAAGACCAAATATACGGAATGTATACCATATTCGAATAAAACTGTTACGATGGATATGAAATTGACAGACTTTAACACACAAAAAGAGAATTTTTATTTACTCTTTGTAGCAAAATTGCGTTCTTCAATAATAAATTTCAACAAAGAATATCCTTACATCTTCGCAGACGTGGTAAGCCTATCCTTAAACAACATACCCGACACCCAGCTCACATTTTACGATACCCCGCAGGCCCAGGTAAAAGAAACGACTTTATATTATATGATCAATAAAACGGACTGCCAGATGCCAGTGTAAATCCATTTGACATTTATTCGCACGTATAATTATTCCATTCATTGGCTTTAGTACCACACGAAGACTTTTGTTGGGCCCAAGATTGTCACACGAGTAAGTAATTTACCTTATGAGATTCACAACACCTGTGGAATTGAATATTGAATTGGAGGTATTTAAAGAAATAATCCAATATTGCTATTTTCTCGACAAAGCGTGGTTGAAGCTATTAATTCATTAGTTTTCAATAAGACAGTGTAACCGCTCTTGTAAAGGCAGCCTGTTCATGTTGTAACGTAAAATTGATTACCTAAGGTACTTTGTCTTCATACAGAAGAGCCAGCTGCTAGAATTGTTATACGTATTGTGACTACGAGTACAACAATACTCCAAAGATAAATATGAAAAGCATGGCGAAGGCCTATGTTCAGCTATGGACTTCCGGTGGCTAAAGAGAAGATAATAATTATCACGGAGTAAATTTTAAAAAATCAGCATTACACTGCCTCGGTTGCACAGTGGTACTTCGGTATGATTACAACGCTGAGGTCTCGAGTTCAAATCCCAAGTCTGGCAAAGTGATATGGCATTTTTCTATACATTGGAATTTGTGCTCGATATGGCGATAGCCTCCTCTCACATTATGGCAAGAACACATAAGGCGAAACGTGGGTGCCCTGGCAGAACCTCTGCCTATCTCCTCCTTTTGGGATAAACGTGTGGATTAAATTCGAGTACTGTTTGAGATCGGTCACAGTTTCTTTACCGAACGTGCGAAAAGCTTACTATGTGAACATCGTTGCCATTTGGACAATACACAACTAAAATCACAGGTGAGACGTGACTGTGCAACGCAGGACGCGTCTTATCCTTGACATTAATGTGCTTATGAATGATATATGATTCTCTGAAATGGATTACGTGGAAGAACATTCAAATATTTTTATCGAAATGTTTTATTTGGTTACTTTAAATCGAGTTTTCAAAGGTTACTGTTTTTATGAGAAGCTGGTATTGCAATCCTTTATGATTCGGCAATAAAATAAAAGCAAATATAGAAAGTGCTGGGTGGCTGTTGGGTACGGACCAGAAACGACTGCAAACATGTTTACGATGGTCACAGGTTCAAATCCCAGGGCACACCTCTGACTTTTCTGAGTCATGTGTGTATTGATACTCAATCACCACGCACTAAAACAGTGAAGGAAAACACCGTGAGGAAACTTGCATACCATAGCGATTTATATGAATTTCTATTGTATGTAAAAGTTCGCTAAACCGCACTAGACCAGCGTGGTGGACTATATGGCCTAAACACTCTCAATCGTATTCTCGATTGTAGAGTTTAGGCTCCTGTCCTGCAGTGGGACGTATATGGGCTGATACAAATAAACTTATAAATACATACTCCAATCTGAAGTAAAACAAAATTTTAGTAGTAAGCAACCAACTCTTTATTGCAATCACTAACGGCATCACACATCGCGTGCACACTTGAATACATTTGCGAGTCAAGACCATTAATTTAGTGACACTTAAATCCTAGAATATTATTTACTCTGCTTTTGCGTATTTGTAATGCATTTATATATATATATATATATAAAATCATTAATTTATAGATCTTTAATACAGCGCTTAAAATCTGAAGCTAAATCTACCTGGATCAAGCGATATTCCATACATACATTTTCTGACAAAGTATATTTTAAGTAAACTATTCTAGAATCATACTTTCTTTAAAGTTAATGCCGATAGGGAATCTTATCATATCATCATCATCATCATCATATCAGCCACAGGAAGTCCACTGCTGAACATAGGCCTCCCCCAACTGAACATAGGCCTCCCCCAAAAATCTTAATACAATCTTAATCTTATACTACAAGTATAAACTTTAAAATAGAAACAATCAATGAGACTAATACTGAAAGACATAAAACAAAACAATGACGAGTGCATGACACGTGGCTTGGAACATTATTCATTCGAGATCTCGAGCGTCCGTAACCAAGTTACGAGCGGTTAAACCAACCACTACCCCCATTAGTACGTGCGATTGGTTACGGGACAGAAATAAAACTTAACCCGATCCTCAGAACAGGGGAAATACGAGACTGCCAATAAAACACTAATTCATTTCAATCCATTTGTAGAAACTTAGATAAACAAGCGTGTGTTGCGTCATGTACGGTAAACTTAAAGATGGTTGGAAAGCTAATACAAACTTTAAAATTTACAATGTACAGTAAAGACGATTAGTTATCACCATCATAATCATGCCTCGGTGGCGTAGTTGTACTACGGTACGGTTACAAAGCTGAGGTCTCGGGTTGGAATCCCGGGTTGGGTAAAGTGATATTGGATTTTTCAATTCATTATCAGCCCAGAGTCAGGAATTTGTGCCCGATATGGCGATAGGCTCGCCACCTATCACATCGTGGGACGGAACATACAAGGCGAAATGTGGGTGCCCTGGCACCTCTGCCTACCCCTTCTGGGAAAAAGGCGTGAGTTTATGTATGTCATTATCTCAGCCACAGATCGTCCACTGCTGAACATAGGTCTCCCCCAAGGATCTCCACATCGACCTGTTGGCAGTGGCCTGCATCCAGCGACTTCCTGCAATCTTAGCCATGCTAAATGCTTAAGACCTAGTCTTTCAATATATTTCATACAAAGAGTAAAATAAAGTATATATAATATTGCCATTGCAGGCTCTTTCATATCGTAGAAGTTACTTTCCTCTCTAAATACATTCCACTAATAAAATCGACTAAAACAACATTCATTACCAAATACCAACACAAGCCGTACCAATAGTGTTTACTATTCTCGTGAGTACAGTGTTTCGATGGCCACCTTTAGCGAGTAATAACGAGGCGCGCTCCGACCAAATATTAGTCGACGCGCACCTCCAACGGATTCAGCCAATATTTGTATTGTACTGCTTCCCAAATGTGTATTTTCTTATTCAACATCTACCGTTCGACGCCCGCGACGATGTCACGATGTTTGTGCCGCCACGGCTTCGTAGTAACGCAAACGTTTCTAATAATGTGGATCGGTGATTGATTATGTTTTTTTTATTTTATTGAAAGTCGGCATAATATTTTTTGCGCTGATTCTAAAAGATGCAATTTAAATTAGTTTACTGGGCCACCATATCATGAATGAAATGCAGGCCCAGCAAACTTCATTCAATAATATTGCATCCTAAAATAACATATAAGTTCTGGGGACTAAAAACAGAACTAATTATACAACAATAGAGATCAATAAAGCAAATCCTGCATCAATACAAATAGTTACACGGCCCAACGCGACAACAATGAATATTTACGCACAAAAAAACCGTTTCTAAATGTGACCACACGCATATTATTCTTGTGTAAACAAACTGTGGGACAATGATGCGTCCCCGGGGCATCGCAGTTTGTGTATTTTATTGATTTCCAAGTGACTAGATGTTATCTAGGCTGGCAGTTCACGGCGCATTACAATAACCCGTATTCGGGTTTAGAATGTAAATTTCTCGGTATGAGGGTGCTCAGCGGGCCCTCGCGCAGCGGGGCTCCGGCCAACCCGGCCTGCTGCACGCTGCGCAACACACCAACTCACTTCGAGACGTGTGAGCCCCGTCCGAATCAATCAAGTCATCTTGCAACCATTAAAAAAATGTTGCCAAACAGTCCTTGGCCACACACGTTATCAAAACAAAGAAAACGTCACGTCCTGTCACACTCACTAAAACAAATGAGATTTTTTGTATCCTGTCCTCTTAATATAGTTGTGTATCTCAAAACAAAAATACATTTGTCACAAATTCGTAGAAAACATTCTTATTTGTCCGAGTAAACTCATCCGACAACTCGTTACATTAGCAATAAAGTTCATGGGAACACATAAATTCTGGGACACTTTGGTTAGCCATCGACAATAAAACGTAAGTGTGCATTCGTCAATGGCACAGCGTCGGTGGTCTATAAAACATTATTATTTAGGAGCTCATAACTGGCAAGATTTACTGATCATAAAAGAAGGTAACTCGACCGCATCGGTGAGAATAAGAATTTCTTTATTGCACGGCAATCCTGCATTTCGAGTGGGCACATGCCACATACGCACCGGTACCGTGCAGTTGACTTGACCAAGAGTTCATTTAAGGAGCATGATGGATATGTTCGAGTGGCAGCCATATCCGGCGCAAGCAAATTTAACTCCACATAGGCTTGTTTATTCAGGGGTGCAGTGAACCATTAAAACGCAGTCGTAACAACGTCGACCACGTTAAATTCTTCAATAGTATCATAATGCTCAAGTTTAATTGCTTTCTTACGAACCCATAAAAATTGAAAGTGGCTGCAGTTCAATATATACGGCACCGGTTTTGTTTTAATGCGTAACGATATTAAATTTGAACAATTACGTACGCACCGAATGCGTCACGGTTAATAGCAGTAATTGTGCACCAAACGCTTTAAGGAGTTTAAATTGGTTCCCCTTTTTATAGTAAAAACGCTTTTACAGCCACATTGATGCTCATAAACGTCCATCACAATAGAACTCGTGGCAAAAAGTGTAGTATTGTCGCGACCCTATTGATTAATTTGCTCCACCATTAGAATTCTCTTCAGTGAAACTAAAATGTCCCGGTGGAACGCTGCTATCCGATTTTTACTGCATTATTTATGGTATGCCATTCTCTTCAAAAGAGTGCATGATTTACTGCCACCCGTACAAAAGCCGCTACCTTATTATGACGTGCTGGCCCGTGCATTGTGCCACCATATTTATTCGTCCGATTGGGCGTCGTGTTTGTTTATTTTCGGTCCTTCGCCGTAAATACTGCATTGTCATAAAACTACGACACAATTCAATGGAGCCATATTTCACGGTGCTCAATTAAGGCGATCCTAACACTTCACAAAGTTGTGTCATTTAACACAATATTTGTTTTATATTGGAACTTTACAAACATGATTTAATGTTTCGTAACTCAGTGTTTCTCGTGGGTCGTGATTAGGGATATTGATACTAAACGATAGGTACACTGATCCGAGAAAGTGCTTAACGTTATCGAGTTGTTAACAAGGAAAAGAATGGCATTTCATAATGATTGTGGCATCGTGGTTAGAGTGATTAGCATGAGGGCAGCTAAGCAGGTATGTACACACGATGCCTATGCGTGAAGATGCAGGCGTGCCCTGTACTAACGCCATTCGTGTTTGCGCAGCGACCGCTACCGAGAAACGTGTGTGGTCTCAACTCACCTATGCGTTTATACATATATATTTATGTCTATTCAAAAGCGCAGATTTATTTTACAACCAAACCAAACGGTTAAAGGACCTGGACAGTTTCTGCCTAGTTACTTTTTATCATGTACAAAAACAAGGCAATAATTGAATGAATATAAAAAATCAACTATTAATTTAAGAATATGTCATATTTCTGTAGAAGTTTAGGGAGTAATATAAAGTTTTATAAGATTTTGCATTGATTGATGACCCATTTCCGCCATTGTTGACCCCGCATAAACGTTTCGTTCGCAGTAAAGCAAGTGTAGGAAAAAAATAATAACTTTGTCTAAAATATTCCTAAAAATAATCTATAAGTAGGTAATAAGTCATAATAATTAACAATACTAAATATATATAAAGCAATGTTTGTAGTATATATTTACACATATATTTTTCCCAATTTACACACTTTCATTGCAACAACTAAACGCTGCAGGAAAATACTTGACACTTGACAGTTGCTTGACAGGAACCATGCTTTGTTTACTTGTTTACATTGTGGCACAATTTAACACTTTGAACGCCACGCGGCCCACCGGTGAGCCGCGTGGCTTGTTTCGTGGTATTTTCTTAAGAAAATATCACGAAAAATTGTTTCAATCAAATTAAATATGCAAATTTAGTAATTTTTTATTGTTTTGTGTTGATATTAACTTTAGCGAAAAATGATGGAATTGATGATTTCCACTTGGCCCGAACGGGTTTGCTTGAATCGCCCACCGGTGGGCCGCGTGGCGTTCAACGTGTTAAAATACGTCTCGGTGTATATTTTGTGTAACTTATAAAATATTAGTTCCTTTAAATTCCAAATCCGATGATAAAGCATTTATGTAAACGTATTTTTATTCGATTCAATAAATTGGCAGATAACCAACAAAACCTAACCTGAAAATAAGGTATGTTTTTGTAAATATCTAAAAACCCTGAACTTCCTAGGCTTTGTAACTTTTCTGTATTAATCTTGAAACAAACCTTACCCCAACAATGCAAAACTAATTGATGTAGACGAGATTCGAAGTACTAGGCACAGCGCCATACAAAAACTGGCCATGTCCTTTGCATTATCGTTATTAGTATGATGGAAATCCACAAGCACTATGTATGAAGGCAACAGCTGTCATCCTTCAAGATACGAGACGTGTAAGATCCAGTGTTAATGTTACTGCACAAGGCGGCCGAGTGCCTTTAGCAATTTAGATAATGTGCGAATGTCTCACGCCCGCGTAAGAACATTAGCGAGCTGTAAGTGTCACGGCGTCTCTGGGCGCGAACACCACTGATTCATTTAACGCGTGGAGCCGCGCAAATAGTTTATTACACACATTTATTTGCACATTTTCTCACAAAGCGTGCGAGGTCGCGTGCCACTGTTCCCATCCGCCTATTCAATTACGCCGCATAAAGTGCGGAATTGTCACAGCGTTATCCCTAATGGCGTATATTTTTGAGCCGTAAATAAACAACGCAGTGTGAAAAGCACTGGCCGTGTGCCATCACAACAGGAGTTCTAATAAACGTTCGCGCGAGTTCAATATAATGCGAAACAGTCCGTGAACTATTAAAATGGCCGTTAAGTCGGCCGGATTGTTTGGATGCGGGTCGAGCCGGTAATCTAGCGAGACTAACGGCCGGGTGCAATAATATATTGACAGTTAAGCGGTAAAAATTATCCCCGATAATACGTATCTTCTATCTTTGTTTAACTGTGGTTTAACCGATGTTTCGATAACAAAAACTAAACTAGGTTATCAACGATGAACGTAGATATTGCATATATCTCTGGTAAGAACCGTTCCTCTCAAACGTTTAATATTTGCACTTTTAATTGAGTTCAATATTTATTAGGTTAATTATTAACTTTATTTTAGAATTATCATAAATCATCTTTAATGTATAATTAGAAGAATAAAACGTTAAAATATATTAATAATGTAAGTATTGTGACAAATAAAGGCAAATTAAAAATTCATACAAAGCTTACATAGAACAACAAAACGCATCGTATGACTGATTTATAATATGTCAAATGTAAAAAAGAAGTTTACAATTATCAATGTTTACCAACAAGAATGAATTCAAAAATGAATTTTACGGCCCTATTTCTGCGATAGAGTTACAAATTTAAATTGAATCAGAGACCATAATATTTATAAATACGAAGAAAAGTGTGAAAATAAAACATTGCGTGGTTGCATTACTTTAGTTTTGTAATCAATATGACTTTAAAGACTTGAAATCATTTCAGTGCTTATTACTTATTATTAGCACAAATTTTAGCAGCTTTACATAAAAATAATCTGATATTTATGTCCTAGTTTTGCTCGCAACAGAGGCATTTTAAAAAGTAATAACATTCATAGTCAACTAATATTAGCAGGGTCTACAAAATTTTCATTTAAATTTAGATGTTGCTTTATTATGATATAATATATTACATAAATATAGGTCACAACAAACATATTTAATTTTTATGGTGTTTGTAAAATGAAAATATTTAATTATGGTTAATAATAAGGTGTTTCTACTAGATAACTAGTAATTGTCTGTCGCATTTTATTATATTAAACTAAAACTGCTAAACTATAATGTTAAAATAAAGAGAAACTGTAATAATTTGTGTTCTATTTAATCTCATGCAGTACAGCTAAGACAGTATACACTATTAACATAATATGCACAAGTGGTGAATGTTTCCCAAAGTCAATCTAACAAATACAGCAAAACATTATAAATATATAATAGTCTTAGGTGATGACTAAAGCTGAACTAGTGAATAATTAATAATGAGACAAGTGATTTATAAACTGACAGAAAAGTTATAAACAATGAAATTGTCGGCAGGCTGCAGACAAATATATTTAATGGAATTGCAAAAATCCACCATGAGTATCTTGTATTCTGTTCTAAGCACTTTGTATCAATAATATTTTGTTTCACTCCAACTAGACTGTATTTGTTATGTAGAAATTTTTGTTCACATAATATGGAATATAAGGTTCATAACTTCATAGACCGATGTTAACATTGAAATTAATATTATTTATATTCACTGCATTGGTCTTGCATTGCATTATCAGTGATTCCCTTGTAGTTGGGAGAATTTAGTATTTTGGGACACTATAATATGGAAACCTTTTTATTTTCTTTATGTTATTAATAATAGATATAGTTTATTTTCAAATTAAATAATGTAGACTTTATACGAAATAGTCCAATAAGTTACATAACGCCTGACATATTGTGCTACTGTATACATCTATCCTATGGAATTACTTTCATGATTTAGGGCGATGTCTTATTATTTAAAGATTTATGTGATGTGTGGATAGTATAAGTTTTAGATAATAAGTTGTCTTTAAATAGAAACTTCAAAATTATCTACAAATAAATACTGAGGAATATTATAATAATTAAAACAATATAAATCAAATTAAGAATAATAATTTATTCAGGTGATCTTACTATGCTAGAAGATTTCGAAATTGTAATGACTAGTTATAGAGAAAACAACTGTTACACATTGTACATATCACATAAAAATGTATTTACCATCGATATCAATGTTAGAATGGTAGAATATAAGTCAATGGTATTTACAAATAAAATGTAAGAACCCCCTTTTCCGCAGATTGTATTATGGGTGAATAAAATATCAAAGATAATTTGTGAAAAATCTTTAATCTTTATTATTGACAAAGTTCTGAAACTTTATTTTAATTTCAAATAAGTAATTAATATTTATGTCTAGTCTAGCAGTGTTTGGTATGTCAATTTCATGTTCCACATCAGCAATGCTTTTCATTCTTCAAATATTATCTGACACCGCTGTGGCACTCATTATGTTTAAAGTTGTGTGCAATCCCAAAAGACTTTTTTTCAGTGAATGGTGTGGAAATCTTCTTTTCCAAACATCATAAGACCTGAAATAAAGATGAAAGAAAGATGTAAAAGATGGAAGAGCAAAATATTAATTATAATAACTTTATATGAGCCGCATTGTTGCAATACTATATGGCAGACATTGAGCAGTGTTGTTAATAAAGTAGTATGTGGATATGCACTATCTCCAATTAGATATCTATTACTATTTTATTATATAACTTCTTCACATTGTACTGAAAATAAATATGTTATTTACAAAAAATAAAAGATTTAAAGTGAAAATATGTTTTGATGATTTCCATCAGGCTGTATCCTTTTGAAACTAGGGAATTATTAGGAAACTACTTACAAAAATGTGTATTAATCTTAATATATTCTCTTAACCATTCTTCCAACTTAATTGTCATATTTGTTGTATCTTAAATTATTGTATGCCAATATGGAGGGTCATAGCTGCACAAAACAATTGAATGTAACACCATTTTCACCTATGTACCACAATATTTGAATTTGAATTCTTTCAAAATATAAAGTATGAGATAAATACCTTTTAGCAGAGTTGTTAAATATAGTAGTGTAATGAGCTCCAGGCTAGCATTCCAATACATTCATGAAAAGTAACTGTGCAATACACATTTCTTGAACAATAATGCCTTTATTTTCCTAAATTCTTCTCCTATATTTGAATCTAAAAATAAAAATATTAAGATTAATACATTGTGATCAGATAACTGATACATAATACCAAGATTTATGTTAATATCATAGACAATATTAATACATAATTATTGATTAATCCTAATATATCTAAAGGTAGTCATTACTAACCAGGTGGCTCTATGGGAATATAATATGTGCAATGAATTGCACCAAAGGTTCTTGGGAAAACTGCAATTTTATGAAACCCATGCTGTGTGTGGTCTAATATTTTTACATACTGCTAATATAGCTCAGTTATAGCCCGAGGCACATCAGTAATGATTCGGCTGACTGTAGCTTTTGATACCCAAAAATAGTTACCTACTGAACATGCATTCTCCCCAGTACGTAAAACCACAATGATAGCAGCAATTAATGGAACAGTGACACATTATTGTTCCCGAGCTGTTACATTTATTATAGAATATATGATTTTGGAATAATTCAATACACTTATAAAACTTAATGAAATATTTGATATGTATGCTTACCAGGAGGAAGGTTCCTTGCGGGCTGGGTTTAAATGTAGAAATAAACATAATAGCTGATGTATTATTTCATCTAAAAAGTAAACCTGTAAATAAATTCTGAACTAGAATATTCACATAGTTTTTTTGATCTCATAAATTATAATCGGCATCAAATACACCAGCTTTAAACATTTCGTTATCACTTTCATCACTGAATATATTAATGTCACTTTATTTTGCTGATTTTTTCCATAAAAATACCACATATCTGGGTTAATCGACGTATTATCCACCATATTGCAGCGATATTAGAAAACGTTGACAGCTAGTTAAACACGAATAACTACAGTAGTTCGAATCGTTATCGAAACGCGTATATTTTAATTTGTATGGAATTTCCTAACTATGGTTAGCGAGAGCCCTCCCATTGATAGATACAAATCATAGATATGTTTATTCATCTGTCTACGATTATTGAAACCGAAAAATGACAGAACTCATACTAGAGTTAGCGATTTTAACGGGTAGTAAAAGACAGACAGAGTATTGCACCCGGCCGTAAAACAAACATTTAATAGTCGAACAAAAGCAAAAATGAGTTGTAATGTCATTAGCGCCAAACGTTAACGAGTGTCGGTGGCGGGCGTAGGCGCGGGTGCTATTTCAGTTTGGGCGCATTCCGCGTTCACACGTATCATCTATCACAGTCGGGAGACGTCGGGGTTTAAACTGGGCTTAAACCGGCCACGGGCTGACTCGTCAGCGCTGGCAGCTGACGGCCGCCGTGACAGCCCATCGCCGAGAGCAGCCGACCCGAGGGCATGCGCTAACCGATGATCGTTTGCCCTCTGCCGGCAATGGAGATTTCTTTGGACGGGTTCAATTAATTATTGCTTTAAATTAGGAAAACGCAGAGTCTTCTCAAATACCTTTATTTTTCATGTATTTTGGAATCTCCATTAAAGACGATAAATTACTATGCGATTCTAAATCAGTGTCTTTTAGCAGGCGTCAGCTACCATTATGATGTATTGAAGGAGCGGTCGTTTGTGCCCTCCCGCCTCATCTCGCGGGAGTGCAGGAGTCGCGTATTTTTTCCACTCCACGCGTCCCGTCATTGTGTTGAGATGACAGTGCTTCCCGCTCGCCCCTCGGGAGTACGCCGTTCTTTCAAAAGTAATTAATTATCCACGAGTACCCAACAATGTACCTTGTACATGAAATTAAATTTGGATATGTTTCGCGATTATACACTCATTAGCATTGAATAATCAGAACATAAAGGCAACAAATAAATCATAATTAACAAGAATATTCATAGAGTTTAGTTAATTCATGAGTTGTTTTGTCGGTTATTTCGTTACGCCATGACTGGTATTAATATTAAGCAATCATAGAATACAGATATGAATTAAGATAATTATGATTGTAGCTACTACACATGCATGCTAATATTTTATAGGTAATTCAAAAGGTTTCCTTGATAATATTACATTTTTATATGCAAATTCCAAACTCAAAATATTTAGATAACATATTTAAAATTCTATAATTTACAACATACGTAGCGTATTATATCACACTTTTATTATACATATATTACATGGAAAATAAATAATGCTACATGTTAATGTCAACAAAAATATCCAGTTACATAACACACTATTTAAAAATTACGAAACAAAATAATACCAAGTAAATTGCAAATTTTCCACACAAATAGGATAAACAATGAAAGATAACCAAAGAGTTTATTTATTTTGTTTTGATTTACGAGTAGTTTTAACCAAAACAAATTATTTACCGGTGGTAGATCTGTGTTGCAACTGTCCATGAGCGGTGGTATCGCTTACCATCAGGCGAACGACATGCTCATCTTGCCATTTATTGCAAAAAAATGTATTTAAAAATTACAAATAAAATTACATTAGAAAAGAAGTATGTTTCATGATAAACTATGAACATGATAAATATTCGTTCACAATATATTAACCTATGCATAACATTATTAATTATGTGTATACAAAATAACAAACATACTAATTTGTGAACTTTGTGGCTTATTGAAATAAATATATGTTTCGATTCTAGTTGTATGTGAAACCGAAAATACTCTAGTAGTTCCTGATATCCACGAAACAAGACTTATTTGATATTAATGTAGAGACTAGAGTCCAGGATTATAGGTGGCAGTTGGGTGTACATATTTATTTATTAATCATAATCATTACAGAAAATTTGCTCGTAACGAAACTTAATTGAAACCATATGTATATTATGATTGAAAATTAACAAAAACATATTTAAAGACTCATATTAAAAAACACATGATAATTGTAATATTTGACGAGACAGGCACGCTTTTTCAAACGAACAATTTTTGGCGGGAATTTATAAAAAAAACGCGTCTAAAAGATTTTGTTCGAGGCGAGCGGACGCTGTGATCGATCGAAGCTTTTTGTCGCGTTGACGTCTCCAATCTCCATCGAGGGGCCAATTGACACAAAACCAACGCACACGTAATATGAACCCGCAATGTGAGCCAACACGAGAGATTACTCTTAATGCGTAACTATCGATCACTCGCTGGATAATAGTTCGGCCTGGTTCTTGCGTTCTTTGTTTGACACTTGTTCTTTTTTTAAAAACCGGCAAACGATGCGGCCTGATGAAAAGTGATTACAGAATAAAACACCTGGCGAATTTTAAAATAAATAAAATAGAAAGTTCTTTATTCAAATATTCTTTAAAACTGCCAGTCTTTGAGAGTGTTGTGAGGCTGTGGAGGTGCAGTTCGGATATCCCCTAAACAAACTATACACACATTCCTAACCGATAATCAGGAATAGGGTTGTGTCCAAGATTTTATTTGAGCAGTAAGTAATTATTCCTTCAAAGCATCGTTTATAAAAACAAACGAATTTGAAAACAGTATCAAAATTGAATGTAAAATGACTGAGATATTAATTCATTTAATAGTACGGTGGGGACACTCGTTGTCTCTTTCGCACGTGTGCACCTTATGGAAGATGACGTCATGCCGTGCATGTTGCATCCTTTTCTATCACTCCTACCACAAACTTTCATATATTTGTAACTTGCTTACTTAGAGTATTTATATATAGAGGGAGCGCTGTCATACATTTGCGACTTCAAAAACGTAGATATTTTCTTGTTCGTAATGTTGGTAGCACTGCTATATTAATGTTACCAATAAATGACTTTTTCACGAAAAATATATAAATAAATAAATAAACGGAAATTAACATATTCACGTTACGTTGTTTTTAGCTATCATAATACAAAATATTAATAATAAATGAAAAATAAAACTCACCCTTGGCTCATTATAATTTATTTCGCTCCAAATTCAAATATTTTATATTTTCTAACCTAACCTAACCTAAAATTATTCCGGAACATTTTCGGAATTTCAACAATTTAATTAGTTGCAACATTGAATAAAAAGGCGTTCGAAAATTCAAAAATATGAATGTTTTTCTGTAAAATCATTTTAATTATTTCTTGTTAATTAATAAGAGATTGGATTTATTGTCGATGCAAAACGAATGCACAGTTAATAATTAACCCCTAAAACAAATTTGGATGGTATTCGATAGCGCTAAACTACATTTTTTGATTTTTCTTTTTCATGTAAGTCATGCGTATTCCAAGCTGTCACAAATCACACTGGATGTAGGGAAGAAAAAAGGTGGCCCGGCACCACCATTTTTATCTACGTTTTTGAAGTACCAGCGCTCCCTCTATATATATATACTCTAAGCTTGCTTATTACTTAACGGATTTTAAAAATTCTTTCTGATTATGATTATGCGTAACGTAACCTTCCGTTATAAACAAAAATAAAAATGTATGAAACTAGCCTATTACGTTTATAAAAAATGGGTTCAGTTTTTTAGTTAATTTTAATTAAAAAAGTATTCTGATTCCAAGTTTATTCATAACCAGAACAGTAAGTATATCAGGTTTGTCGTGATCAATAATAATTTATCCTAAAAGTAGAATATATTTTACCGCCTCATTATTTATTCTAATGTGCTGTCTTAATATTCTGAACATGGCGCTTAAATACTAATTCATTTCCTTTTAGTGCCACGTCTATTTATAGTTCGTAATTACTTGCTTATCTTGTAACAGCAGTAGTTAATTAGTTGTGTAATAAATTTTATAGAGCTTGACGTCATTATCAAGAGAGAATATTCCGCTCAACTTACAAGCAATCACCATCACAATATACTCAAAAGTAAACCAAATCTTGTCCATACCGATTTTTGGTGTAATCATATCTTCCTAATATTTCTGCATAATCCACCGCATCGAGTCCTAACTGTCAACAACATTATCTTGTTTAAATCCGGACACGTAAAACTTGAAAATGCAAAGGATCTGTTCTAAGGTTTTCAATCCATTCCAAGACAACCAAGAATCGCACCAAATGTAATAAAGTTTGTCAATTATTTAATTGCAAACAGCTGTGTCATATATACCCAGACCTCAGTTTACGATCTGAGTAGGCAACACACATATTACGATCGATATAGATATTATACAATGGTAATTGGCCGATAAACGGTTATATGCGTAGTAAATACCAGCTCGACGTCTCCAGAGGCCAGATGTTGCAGAAATCGATAGCGTTATTATACGCGACACCATTCTAAATGTACATGGTTTCATCAACTTTTATGTTTGGTATCTATATCATGTGTAAGTCCTAAGATTAAATATTTGTAGATAGAGTCACATACTTCCGCGATTGGTCTAAGATAGAAAATACACATACAGTCGAATCGGGAACATCCTTCTTTTTTTTGATGTCGGTAAAAAGCCAAAAATTAATGTTTGTAAATAATCTATTGGCAGAATAATTATGGCGCCAATTCAAGGAACATTCGTATTGTCGAATAATCATAACAGAAACTGATACGATAGAGTAATGCCCGAGGCAAGCAATTCTAGTATTAGTATTGAAACTTGATCACTCGTCTGGGTTTTGCATCAACGTAATACAGAAAAATGCGTACCACTAAATTACTAAGCTCGTAACTTAACCTTAAGTTATTATGAACATTACAATCTAATAGTTTCTTAGATTTACGCAAATGTTACACATTAAAACTATTTTTATTGCGGATTAGGATAATTTTTCTGTTAAGTGAGTCTGTAGAGTGAGTCAAAACGTCCAAAAGTTAAAAATTAATGTCATATCCGCAATAAAATCCGTAAATATTAGTTTTATTTTAATAATTACTATAATTAATAAATCAAAATCAACCTTACCAATAGTTTCCCCCAGGGTATAATCAACGAATAGCTTTCAAACAATATTTTTCGCGATACAATTTCCATATGTGAATTCAAAACAGTTTAATTACAGCTATAAATCTCTCCCAATTACTGGGAAACGTAATTAGACAAGCAATGTAGAACAGTCATGCATAGTGATTACCGTATAACATGTTGGATCGTTTGCGTCCACTGCCGGAATGACTGAGTAGTATACGTTGTTTTGAAATCGTGAAAATAGATTAACATTTACAAATTAAAAAATTAATACTTAGAATGTTTTGTACTTTTGCCGACGTAATGAATGACAGAGCAAGCAACTGCCAATTGAATTGATATTACAAGTGCAATGTGTTCACTTTGCTAAAATAAAAAAATAACTATTTAAAATTAAGCAAATCACCTAATTTAGCAAAAGAATGAATGCACCAAACGATTTTATCCAATACTAAAAATATGTAAAATATATGAATTATTTTGTTTCTTTCTGGAATTTTATTTCAACATGAGAGACTTCGTAATTCGGTTAAGTACTAGGATGACATAAATCAACAAGAAGAAAAAAGATATAGGCTAATTTTACGAGCCAGGTGAAGTTCAATCAGTCCATTTCTTTAGTATTTTACTAGTTCTATGTATAATTTTCCGATCCTAGGAAGGAAATATCGATACAAATACCTTTGTTTAGTACCAGGAATTCATAGCTTTCGAGGCGGTGTTCGTTTTTTAATTCCGCCTCGTTGTTGGCCACACAAAAGCGTACACAAATTGGCCGCACTATAGGGAGCTGGTTACATTGGCGTTATTTATAAAACTATATATTTGTTCAGCTGCACACTGACCTGGATACTATGCCAGCTTGTCACTGCGTTCTGTTGCAAACATTAGCAATTTCAGTTTTGTTTCCTTTGTGCGTTGGCTATTGGCATTCTGTTTATTTTGAACAACGTAAACGGTGGAATTGAATTGCTATTGATCGTTTAGTTTTGTCTAGTCTTTTAACTGTACATTTTGTGGCGTTCGGATTTCAAATTAGTTCATCTATATCAGCACACATTTACCCTTTTGCTCGAAAACGCATGTCAACAGTATGTAGGTGGGCCCTAGTGAACATATTTATATTATTAATATGGTGATCGATAAATCCAATTCATTGTACTTATCTCAAAATGAATTAGAACGCAAAAAATACTGTGGTTTTGTTTGAGAAACCAATACTTTGAAACCCCTCAATAAAATACTCATCGTAGTCCACATTTTTAAGCCCGCTAATAATAATAAACCAGCCACGCGATTTATTAACATCCAATAACATTGGCCAATGTAAAAACAAAACAAATTACAAAAAATATTTTTCAACATGGGAACACCTCAAGTCACCTTCTGAGAATTTACATGTACATTAAAAGCAAAAGATTAATGTAACAGACACCTGAGGACACGCATCGAGCCGATAACGACCGAACTATCATTTTTTCCACAAAAACCTATATCATAAAACATCTCGGCGAGGTAATATCTACGTAAGTCTGTAACGAGACGGGGCACCGGTCTACGTACTTGTAAAAACTTGTAATGCCATCGTATCGGGGACAACTATCGAGAAACTTCAACAACTATATCATAACAAACCTGCGCTGTTTGCATTACATTAAGAACTTGTTGCATCGACACCATATTAATGGATTATCGAGAATATATGTTAAACTTCAAATTTAGTCTTCGATAAGAAGGCTAATATGTTCATATGTTTATATGTTCTAAGAAGGTGATGAACAAAAATCAAAATAGCCAAAGAATATAACGTAACTCATCTTTTTATTAATTTTGGTTTGGTTATTTTGGTTTCCTATTTCAGAAGGCTGGTAACACATCAATGATCCAAGCCTTCTAACTTGTAGTTGCTTATGGATGCAGGTAATCACTATCTGTTGAAATATTTACTCTTTTGCCGGACCTATACTATAAAAAAACTTTATCTTTGTAGGCAATATACTTTTTTGGCCACACTGGTCAGACACGTTGAATGATTAAAGTAAAAAAGAAGTGTTGACGTATTTACTTTTTGCATATCGCTTTTGCTATACGAAAAACTCAATATTTTCTTTACCTTTAAAATATATTTTTTTACAAAGTTCTAGAAACTTCGTTACGAAATAATATGAAGGAACGTTTTATTAAGAAAATGAAGAAAGTTACATCTGATATTCAAATTACATTATTAATAAAAATAATATAATTAAATGCTTCATTTTAACCAGAATACCACGCAGATGTTTATAATAACGACATACAATTAATTGTAATTTATTTGCATATAACATTACAATACTATAATTTAAATATAACAACGTTAATTTAATTTATAATGTTTAAGAATAAAATTAAATTTGGAATATTCCATAACATAAAACATGTTACGGAGACCCAAAAATGTATTAATTATTAACCCTCAACCACGAACGTTACAAGCATTTTCAGTCTCAAATGAAGAGAAAATATCACATGAACAAATCTCGTGGTCTCTCAGCCACGTCGCTAAACATCCGGTCCATTATCACACCTTGTTCCAGCCGGGGCTAAATCGATCCCCCATCGCCTGTTAAACTGCCAACTAACAAGTTTTTTACATTATTAATAGGGAATTGTGGGCACGATACTAGTTGCTGGAACATTGCTATGAGTATGATCGGAGAGAATGAACAACTAGGTTTTTACTCAGCGGTATTTTTTAATTATAGCAATATACATTATTGAATAAAGCAATATATTCTTATACAAACATAAGAGTATATTTGTTGTTTATTTTGTTACAGATCTACGAGGTATAAAAGTAGTAACAAACAAATCATGCACTATATTTCTTACTAAACGGAAAGTGTAATTAGTTTGCAAAGGCTAGTATATCAATTTCAAAAAGCGAAAAATAATGTTTTATTTATTTCAACGAATGCAAACAAATCAGAAACCCATCAAGTCAACAGACCCAATTATTTTCCCATACATTACATACACATAAAACATCCAATACAAACCGACAGAAACCATTCCGCAGCCATTGCGAACGATGCCAACTAAATATTTATTAAGCTGTCACTAATTAATAAAGCGCAATGAACATGAAACCAAAGCGATGACAATGACGAATCATTAATGTTACATGAGCGAGCATCACAATGGATAGCTCCGTCGTCCGAGTATGAAGCCAACCCGAGGGTACGTGTAATTGAAAATAACGAGATGCATATTCATGGGAGCATGGCCATCCCATATCGCGCTATGCCTCTCGCATACATACTTAATTCTATTTCTTTACTCGTTAGTAAGCTACGAACATCGGTTTTGCATTCGATAGTTCGTTCACTGGGCAGTTTAATTAAATCCGTCCTTTCATAAATTGCGTTGGAGTGGATAATGACTCAGGACGTCTATTGTAATGTGAAAATGTAATTCATAATAAGTTAAGTTAGTTTTAGATGCAGCTACAGAAAATTTAAAGTAAGATCTAAATGCAACACCAAACGATAAAAATAAAAACATCTAAAATTCTACTCAAATACATAGACGATATAGACGACGTTACAAAAAGGTTACAAATACAAAATTCATCATAATTAATTAAAAAGGTTACCTACAAGCTGCACAGGCATCTCGTTACTATTTAATAACTCACGTCTCCGGTTATGGACGCGAAATTATTCAACCAAAATAATTTTTAATTAAGCCACTCTCATTCCCATCACGAGGATCGTGTTTTGCCTAAGCCGCACCTGCGTATCACACCCCCGCGGATTAAAAACTGTGTCGTCATCCAACAGTGCGTGAAATTAAATTTATTTAGGCCCTCTACAACACTCGTGGAGACAATATTCAAATAAAGTATAGTTTCGAGGACACGAGCCCGTATTTATTCTAAACCGTCGTTCACTGTTTATTGAAATATTTCATTGTTAATTCCCTAAATGACGCGAGACGTCTCTCTTTGGGAGGGTTAGAATAGCTCCATGAATGCAGCATTAATAGTGTTTATTAAAATAACAATATCAAGTTTTGTACCTGGAAATAAATGGGACGGACCGGATGTTGTGGATAAGCCAGATTTACACATAGACGAGAGAGGTGTACAGTCAACGACAAAAGTCGTTGAGCATATTCAAAACGCCAAAAGTCTTGCACACATGAAGCAACAAAAGTGGTTGACCAGGTTCGGCCACAAAAATTCGTGAACACCTTAAGGTTACAAAAGTTTCTGAGCAAGAAAAGCAACAAAATTCCTAAACACACCAATATTACATAATTCAATGAACACTTGTAAAAAGCAAGTTTGCAGTAGATGTGTTCATCTACTTTTGTTGCTTTGTAATACAATTTAATATTTTTTGCTTTTCTCTGCATTGACTTATTTTGTGTTTTTGTGAAATAATATATATTTACGCGAAGTTTAAATGTTGTTCTTGTTCGTCTGTTATAATACGTGCCTAATGTTATTCATACCGTGCTGTTGATGTTGCAAATATTATAATAAAAACTTACATAAAATAAGAAAATATAAATTACTCACTGTACTACTTGTACTTGTGTGTACGATTTCGGAAATAATTTAAAAAAGTAAATACAAAGATAATAATAACATTTATTGATCGAAAAAATAAATTCAAAATATATCTAAAATGGGTAGAAATATTTAAAATCTTGTGTGGCCTCCATTTGCTTCGATCACGGCCTGTAGTCGGCATTGCATAGAATTTACCACATTTGCACACACATCTCCTCCTCTGAATATATCCCATTATGCGTTCCACGTGCCTTATAATGCCTTCCTTCGTACGTGGCGTGTCGGGCTCCCAGGCTTGGACAATGAGACCCCATAGATTTTCTATGGGGTTCAAGTCTGGACTTTTCGGCGGGAACGGTATCTCTATAACAGCATTTTCATTATTGCAGAACCATACTCGACATCTTCTAGATTTGTGCACGGGGCTGTTGTCGTGGACGAGGTGTATTGGCTCCGATACGTGCATTCTGGCCGTAGGAAGTAGCAGGTTCTCCAACAGATCTATATAGCCTTCGCTATTCAAGCGGCCGGTCACTTCTGTCACCGGGGCCCGATGCACTCATCCAGCCCCAAAAACCAACGCTAATACGGCCGCTCGATCGATTAGCTCTGATATTTCTGGGGTTATATCTCTCACCAGCTAATCGCCAAAGAGTGCATCTTCCATCTTCCGATAATTGGAACGTTTTTTCGTCCGCGAAAACGACTTGTGAGAAATCGAAATTCAGAAATCTTTCGGCAAATTGCAGGCGTTCCTAATTGCTGTTAATATGTATTTTTGATCTTAAAAAGGAACGTAATTTGACTGAAGTATTAGTTTTTCTAACGAAGGGAAGATATATAAATAGTAGGTTGCAATCATAAAAATCAAAACTGCAAGTCGTCTACATACTGAAACACATATTTACTCGTCTTTACCAGAGCTGAAAATGTCACATACTTGTTTAAGTGAACATTGTAGGCATGAAATATGCCATATAATGGAGGCCACACAAGATTTTAAATATTTCTACCCTTTTTAGATATATTTTGAATTTATTTTTTCGATCAATAAATGTTATTATTATCTTTGTATTTACTTTTTTAAATTATTTCCGAAATCGTACACATAAGTACAAGTAGTACAGTGAGTAATTTATATTTTCTTATTTTATGTAAGTTTTTATTATAATATTTGCAACATCAACAGCACGGTATGAATAACATTAGGCACGTATTATAACAGACGAACAAGAACAACATTTAAACTTCGCGTAAATATATATTATTTCACAAAAACATAAAATAAGTCAATGCAGAGAAAAGCAAAAAATATAAATTGTATTACAAAGCAACAAAAGTAGATGAACACATCTACTGCAAACTTGCTTTTTACAAGTGTTCATTGAATTATGTAATATTGACGTGTTTAGGAATTTTGTTGCTTGTGTTGCTCAGAAACTTTTGTAACCTTAAGGTGTTCACAAATTTTTGTGGCCTTACGTGGTCAACCACTTTTGTTGCTTCATGTGTGCAAGACTTTTGGCGTTTTGAATATGCTCAACGACTTTTGTCGTTGACTGTACGTGTTGCTGATGTTAGCATAGGTCGGTCAGAAGATCGTCCTTAAGATAACGCCCAGAGAAACGTGACTGTGTCAATTTAAACCGAGATAAGTGTTATCTAGCCTTTCGAATTTGCGGATGGTTGAAATCCCATGTTTTCTTAAGTAGATCTGTTTGTCGATGGAAACAATTTCTCGAAATATCGTCCGCAACATTTATCGTACGCCATAGTAGTGTAAAAATATTGATAGGAAGGATAAACGCTTTACATAGAACTCCTTGTTTGTACATAGATGATACTAACAGATGTGATCTTATCTGAATCGATAAACTAATAATCATAAATATAAAATAATTTTAGAGATTAGTCGGTAAAAAACTAATCCGTTATAAGGAAAAATATTTAAAAACGCAAAATCAAATCTAAGCAAAATAGATATCGTTGAAACAAACCCAAAAGAGTTTTAAACTCTTAACTGAACAAACATAAGTGACGCGTTTGTGAAACTCAAGCAAAAGATATCAGACAAGTTATATTGGCTCTTGAAAGTTAACTACACAGAAACGAAGTTCACTAAAATGCAGTACAACTACAGCTTCCTTAGCAAAGTTAAGTTGTTTGATGTTAGTTTACTTGAGACGTATTTGACTTCGTTCAACGCGAACTGGCCACTTGGGAATATAGAAACTAGGATTTCGATTACCCTATTGGTTACTCTAATTAAGGATGTAGTCGGACAAAAACTTTAGGAACTTTTTAAACTTAACCAGGAGAATCTCTTAATGGGACAAAATTATGCAGGAGCAATACAATTTACGCATATAAACCAGAATATTCACAGCTTTTGCCTGGTTAGCACAATCCTAATGAATACCTAAAATAGAGACCGCTGAAGAACTATTCAAACGTACTGGCGATTTGGTGTAACATTACTACGGCTGGAAAGGGTAGGTCATGTATTCCAAGTGGGGTGTTTTAATTTATTACACTACAAGCGTGTGAAGAGGTTACCGTGTCTAGACGTTACCTCACACAGCACAGTGTCGTGTTACGAGTTTTTTCGTCGCATTCACCCACGGTTCTAGCCGTGTAACTCAAGCTGCGAGAAAAATATCTGTTTACCAGGCTACGGATGTTGCAGCGGAATTATAGATGCATGACATCACATCATGCTGCAACTCGATGCTATGGTAATGCTGTAGTAAACTTACAGTAATAAAGATGACTATAAATCTTTTGACAAAGATTTCAGTGAAGTTAATTCCGTTAAATATGTATTAAATAATAATGTATCGTTGCAGGAATCTAAACTTTGAGTCAATACAAAACGATCAATTTTATAAAAGTAATCTGTAAAAACATGTCCGTGTTAAAAATGAAGAAAACATCAATTCCAAATTAGAACTGAACTGTGACCTGCACAATCTAAAACCGCGTATAAATTGCTATTTTTTACAATTCGACAAACTAAAAACAACTAATTTAATGTACCGTTTCATAAAAATGAATTACGTGAGCAATTTACGAAAAATTATTGCGGTTCAGCCAGCACACAATTGCTGCAATCAGTCAGGTCGATCTCATTCCGTGGCAGCTGCGAAATTGTATTAGCTTGTTCTTAGATTTGAACTAACTTGGGTGCCACGGGCATTACAAGTAACGAGTGGAAATTATCTCTATGAATGTATCAAAACAACGAGCTGCGCCCACACTTTATGTCGTGGGGGTTTCTTAGAACCAACCCGGCCACCTTTTGTTACTCAGACCCCTGTTGGCACACGACACGAGCTGCAGCGAATCGTTATTATTTAACATATTACACACAATATTTCCTGCCACTAATGCGAGGCGTTTTTATAAATCTCTCAACACGCAATATCTATGAATATAAAAGTTATGTTTCCACAAAATTGGTGCGTTAAGATAAAATAACTGTTATGGTTCCAAATAAATTTCCCGAACGAGAAAACGACAATCCTTGCGTCATATCTTAATGTTATTAACACGTTTATTTCCAACTTGTTTTAGCTTTCTTTGAAACGTCATATCCGCAACGAATACCACTCTGTTGGCATTAAGTAGTAGCTGGAAGAAACGATAAAATCATATGCGAGTTAAATTCGTACTTATGATACATTTTACGGAAATTTGCACAAGTTTGTTAGGTACGGTGTGCTCGCCAAGAATTCCGATGAAAGATACCGAGAGAGCACGGAATAAACCACGCCGTTGTCTGATAGCTCCCCAGCAACGAGTAGCGAGAACTTTGGTTATCAGCATCATATTTTATAATCATATTTTTATCATAAGTTTATTATACAAGACTAGGACGTAAAATCTAATGCTAGTTGTACAAAGTGTATTGTACCTACCAGACTCGTTACTCGAGTAATGTGAGGAAGCCGATACTCGATATATACTATAAATAAAATAAGGACAAAGAACACATTTAGCGGTAACCAAAGGCTGTTAATGTCACATACAGGAATGGTTCGAAAAAACAATTGTATATCATTGTAAAATAATATCGTAGGGGTTGCCTCTATTTCCAATATAATACGATTCAACGAAATCAAAACTAACAAAACTTTTTATAATACCTCAAATTATTTTAGGTTATATCTCCATTATATTTCGGTAAATTCCGCGCCAGAGCGAAACTAGGTGGCAGAAAATAAGCCAACGACCTCTCGTAAATAATAGCCACTAGACTTTTACAACCACATTCAAAATAATAGAATTGAATAAAAAGCCGATATTACCACGAATATCCACTGTGGGCGTTTAAGTATACCTTTATCGGTATAGTAAAATAAAATTTAAAAGTTTTCGCGATCGTGTGATTTCTAATGGAAATTAGATAATGTATTCGTGCTGAGCGTGTCTGTATACACATTTAGGCGTCGTGTTTATTGGCATTGCTCCATAGAATCTCCATAAATGTCAACTGATATAAATTAAACGGAGAATTGAACCCAACACAGTCTCCGGTTCCAATGGAACCTTACCCAATAACGCATAAAGATTTGAGATATGTTAATTTTTACGTTATTGCCGCCGCCTATAAATTACCTTTCATAATGTAAATATGGCACTCTCATATTTGTTCTACAACGGTTTCGTAGAAATTTCCGCGCCTGTATTAATTTTTGTAAATTTAATTCCGCTGTACATGGAATAAAAAGCCTGTTTCGTGGATTCGATAACGTAATTAATTGGTTATTCGATACACAATAATTATGTTGGGAGTAAATCGACATTTTGAAATAAGTAGCTATTGGTTGTATTTATGTTATGCATTGTAAAAATATATTGGCGAACTTTATCTGACAGATCGTGTTAGGCCTCTTGTACACACACGGTTTTTCGCCGTGAAAATCTACGGTTAATTCGCCGTGTGTAGGCACGGTCGTCAGTGTTGTATGGATTACTATGAAAGCTTGTAGTCGCGCACGGTGGCGCCACGGCACGGCGCCGCGGCCGTGTGAATTAACCGTAGATTTTCACGGCGAAAAACCGTGTGTGTACAAGGGGCCTTAGAAAGCAGAACTACGAGTAGCCCTTAATATTGCAATTGTCTTAAACTAGCCGAGGTTTACGATACTTTGTCTCTTCTCTTTCTTTATAAGACGTCTACTGCTGAACATAGGCCTCCCACAAGGATCTCCACATCAAACTGTGGTTGTTTTACTATGTTATAAATTCTAAAGTTTTTGTTACTCTGTCTTTTTTGCTTTGATAGAGTAGTTAAGGTTTATTATAATTCTGAAGGACATTTATAATTCTACTAAACTTTGGACAACGTAGGAATATATTAAAACCGAAGGAGATTTCGATGAGTAAAGTTATGACATCCATAATGGGCTCATGCCAATCGGAATATAAAAATAAAAAAAGGGAGAAACATAAGCACCTCTCGAGCCATGATTACTCAGTCGTGATAATAAGTAACTACAATATCCCAGTCTTATAATAACCGTTATGACAAATGTCACCCTCTTCAACCCTACAATCCGGTAGAAAATGCAGATAAAACTATTTCAGTACAATAAAAGCTTATAATTTACAATATACTATAAGAACAAAGGCGGAAGACGTCTCTTTCAGAGCACATTTATTATTATTCTAATTTTTAAGCAAGAACAAAGGCAGATGGTCGTCGTTGACAAAGATCGATAGAGTTCTGCCCGTAGGTTTAGTCGACAATGGGATGGGACAAAAAACGTAGTTATTGTAAGAAGCGTCATTTCACTAAGCTCATTACCTGCGCGCACGCCGCTTCGTATCTGTCACCTCGGATTACCCTTCGTAACTCGAGTGACGAACACCGAGCTAAAAGTTGTGACGTGCGATTATTGTCTAATTAAAATATTTGGTATTATTTTTCTTAGAATATATTTAACAGCTTCATTTGAATAATAGAACATGTTTTACAGATTCTTATATAAAGGTCGAAACCAATGAACGAATTTTTTATGATCAATTCATGAGCCCAGTTGTTTGCTTACTTTTTCTAATTATGTATTGTTATGTTATTGTGTTTGTGTGATCCATATGTTACAGTTATTGATTCTCAACAACTTTTTATGATTTATTCTGATGATATCAATATTAGTAAAGGTGTATTTAAAAATAACAGAAACTTTGAAAACCTACTCTACGTGCGTCATTATTTTTTGTCATAGATGAGTTAACTGACCTGTGTGCAATTACAAAAATTCTACATCATCAAATATGAATGCGTACGAAGAACACAAGAAATGCTTGCCAACTCGTAATTTATTTGCTTAAAACTCATTATGCAAAATAAATAAACTTAGGAAATACATAACAACGATGATTAGATTTTAGACATTAGACAGCCTCCGTGGCGCAGGCGGTAAGACGCCGCCTGTGAAACGAGAGGCCGCGGGTTCGATCCCCGCACCGAGAGAAATGTTTGTGCGGCCCACAAATATTTCTCTCGGGTCTGGGTGTTTGTGAGACCGAAAAGTCTCTCGTAGTTCCTGATACCCACGACACAAGACTCGATCTTAATGTGGGGTCAGGACTATGTATGTGACTGTTGGGTGTTATTTATTTATTTATTTATTATGATAACTCATTTTGTAAATTTATTTCTTTACGTAATTTAAATACATAATAAATTTTGGCGGTTTGTTCGGTTTTATATTCTGGTATTTTAACTACTATGGAAATATATTTTGCGAAGGGATATTATCTATCTAACGTATTAGATTTGCGTACTAATGATAAAAACGTCGCCTCTGCTCAACAGCGGATTCAGTGTAGTCAACATCAACAATCTACTTTGAAAAAAAAAAATCTATTGGTTTTATCTTAATTTGAGAATATTATGATGGATATTTCTGGTGCAAATGTGCAGAGAGAATTTGAAATGTACAAATTAGAAAATAATGAAGGTATTTATTTTTTGAAAAAAGGTTTTAAGTTTCTGATGGATTTGACATTGGTGTTAAAATGGCAATGTTCGTGATGTTTGTTGGAATAAAACTTTTTCATTGAACTTGAATGATAAATTCGAGAGGAATAAGTATTTATTATACTCCAACCATTCCAATGATCAGCTTATCGCACTTCGTGTACGAAATATCACTGAAATCCCTAAATACGTGCCAAACCTCGGCGTCTCTATTTTTAAGTAAAGACTAAAGATAATCCATGACACTATACAACCCAAATACTCATACACGGGGTTAAACAAAAAAATGATATAAATATTTACCACAAACGTCAAAACACTGGGGTGAATATTTTAAAGTAACAACATTCCTGTTAACTTTAACAAGTTACATTTCTTTACGCGTAAACTTTTGGTATGGATTTGAAATAATAATCTGAAATAAACATACGCATTACAATATACCGATATGGATAGTTACAATAACATAAATAACATATTAAAGAATAATACGAAACATTTTCCTATTTTTATTGTGTGGTTGCGTGTATAAGACTTACAGGACCTATAATAATTAATCAGTGTTTTACATAAATATACATGATTTATGAATTTTCTAATGAAACTTGATGACATAATAGTGTAATCTTATGTTTTAATGTGAGTAATTGACAATTTGCACTAATTAATAGAAAATAAGGAAGCGATAACACACTCATACTATCAATAGGTTCTTTAACTTGGACCTTTCCTGACCTATGTCAATATGTTGTTTACATGGAAAATGTAGCTAGCTATCCTGGCATATACTTAAACTTTATAACTCCATATTTATAATTTTGATAATATTATTCACAAACATAATGAGTTATGTTTATCAGATATAATTTATACAGGCCGTAGATTAGATCTGAGATTACGTAAACGCGAATTGTACTGTAGATTAAACCAATGTTACACGAATCTATATAGCTATAGCAATTTCGCTTAAGAAATCAAAGATAATAAAATGGAATATACCAATAATAATGTTCGAATACTTACCCAATAACCTCCACACTTCAGCCCTGCTGAGGTAAACATTAAGATGCGCCAAGCACGATGGCAGTAACAACAGAAGCATAAACCACTTCATAGTTCCAGTTGCCTCCACGACAGTCTCAAGCACTAGCCCCCAACCTCACCAGCACGTCGTGTCCAATACAAAAGCACATTTGTTTCACATTTTCACCCACCGTCCCAAACAAATTCGACGATGCTGTGTTCTCGCTACGTACAAGATTACACACTCGAATAAAACGTACAAATTCACAAGAACAATCTACAAACCGACGGATTTATAACGAAACGAAACTTGTTTTCTATATTTTATTCATGAATAAAGGTAACGGTTACGGTATAGCGTCAAATTGTGTTTGTAAACATTGATAATCTAAATGTTACTCCACGAAAACATACAGCACTACTTCACCGCCGAGCGGTTTCTGTCAAACTGGCACAGCAAACTGGTTTGCGTGTTGGACTTGCGACGTGCGTGAGCCGTGAGGTTCCCCAGTTTGACAGTAATGTGAATATTATCCGCGGTGGCGCTACTGTACTTCTTTAAGTACAATACGTACATACTAGATGGCAGCACTTAATTTTTTTCATAAATTCAGGAAGTATGCTTTCCTAAAGTAGAGCCTGAATTTAAAATCTATCATTTATACTTTATAATGAACAAGAATATTCATGATTACGATAGGCTAACCATTACATATATTGCTAATGATAAATAACAATATGAAAAAAATATCGTTATTTATCAAATATTTAATTATATAATAAATAAAAAAGTAAAACATAAATTAAAATTCATGAACCAAGTGATTGGACCACCCGTGAGGTGCTACCGGTTCATAATGAGACATATTGTGACTAACAAGCGTGTAAACAGGCGTGATCTTAAATCATGAACCAGTTTGCCTACCCCGAGGTGTGAAAGTTATAACTAGCTATCGTATAGATAGATACTGCACACTGCATAGGCAATCGATTCCTCATACAACTACATATGTATACCAGTACTAATATAATTGTCAATTATTTTGCATTTGCAACATGCCTAAATGTTAAATAATTATTGGTGCACTTGGTATGTCTGTAACCATAAATTATGGTCAGTGATCATAACAAGAGTCGTTGGCATGTTACGAGGAGCTTGTTTGTTTCTGTCTGCAATTTTGTACTAAATTATAGGCTACCAGCGTGGCACACGCTCCGCTTCGTGAACTCAGTGACACGCCCCTCACGAATCATAGCTCGTTTGTATCTCAATAGATGTGGACAAGATCCATTTTACAACGCGTTTATCTTGGAAATTGTGAAAGTGAGTTATACCAAACCAATTTTGTGTTTTGAGAAAATATGTCCAAAAATAATGTTTTTCATTTAAGTTAATTCCAAATAAAATAAGTATCTAATTTACAATACTTTTGTTGAGAAATCAGTCGATCCGCTCTCAAATATGTCGTCTTAAAATTAAGTAAAGACGCTTATCATTAGGTATAACATATTGATTTCCTTAGTGAATCGGTATTCAATGTTACAATGACACCATGTACCATAATAATCTTAGCAGTAGCCTATTCACGCGTAATTTCGAGGTAAATAATCCCTTACTTAACCTGTCGATAACTTCTCACCATACGATATTCAACGCATCTACGAATTCTTGACAAATAAGACAATCAAAATATATAATTGACAGTTTATTTCTAATACATATTCTACCTGCAAACTAGTAATAATAACTTACGATATACTTCATACGGTTTAATTTATATAAATGTATATAACTTTAAAATACCTTAAGTACTTCAAGAAAACTGAGTAATATTGTTTCACGGCAGACGGAGCTCCACGGTTCGCGGACCGCATGCAGCTCTTAAGCCTCCTTCGAGCTTAAGCTTAAGCTTACATATGAGTAAGCTTTACATGCGTGAAGCTTGGAATGCATTAGAGTTTTCAATGTATCCACTGTGTACATTTAAGGTACTCACGCTCAGTGCCTATAACTACATACTCCATAGTCCTTTTAAAAGATTGGCCATTGATTTTCTAATACCCTTAAGTAAGATTCTGAAAGCTTTGTTAATGAAGCGTCTATTCGACGCTCTAAAGTTAGAATCTATCTTATAACAGTCCGGCAGAAATAAATGATGTAAATCATTAGATCACAGGTGAAGCGTCAGCAACTCATCCTCCTAAGATCTTAAAGTTCTGTTCAATAGTGAAGTAACGTTTACTAGCTAGATTATTGTACAATAAAAAAAAATTAGTAGTAGTCCTGATCCCCTCATTATAATATGAATAATATGTTGTACACCATCAGGAACTACGGGAGACTTATCGGACTAACCAGCATCCAGACTAGAGTTAAATAATTTTGGAGCACATATTAACGTAAGTTTTATAATCGATCCCGCGGCCTCTCATTTTACAACCCCCTCTGATCAACCATACCATGGTGGCTGATAGGATATGGATTTAACGCCATCTACATTCGAGATCCTTAACTAATGAAAACATGGCTTTACGCGCACCAATGAACCTTGCTAGGATTTGACATAATGTGTATAAAATCCGTTAGATGTCGTTTATGTCGTAAACAAAAAATTAATTATACAATAATAGCTATTAAGTTATATTTTTTCAAAAACACAAACCGTCTTATTCATAGAAGGTTCTAAAACTTATTTTTATTAGTTATCGAATGTTTTGTTTTCTTCGCATACACTGAATTCAAAAATTGTTCGAAAGAGAGAAATCATTCCATCGCTAAAATATATTTTAAAATTGTCTATGAATAAAGCCAGTATATCAGAGATTTAATATAAATTAATAATTAATTAAGAATTGAATCATAAAAAAATATAAAATAAAATATAATAATGCTTTTTACATATAACCAGCTATTTCAAGTTATTCATCACATCTTCGGTAGTATAGTGGTCAGTATCCCCGCCTGTCACGCGGGAGACCGGGGTTCGATTCCCCGCCGGAGAGAACTTTTTGGTCTTCTAATTACGTTAACCACATATTTATCAATCACATTTATTATACTAACCCATATTTATTTCATTTATTAATTATGCAACAAAATTCTTCAAATATCTTGCATAATTTCAACAAACGTTAGTCGTTTTACGAATTAATTTATTTATTACTTTTTGTAAATACCTATTTTAATGAATAAGTTTTCATTTTAACTTAAAACTATTACAATATTTTGGACAACAAAATATTATATTATAATCAGAATTTTCTTTTTTATACGTTCTTGGCCCATTTTTTTACAGAGTACAAGGTCTCAAGATAATTGTTTAACCCATTTTTGTTCATAACTCGCAACTTTTCGTATCTAATTTCACTTTTTTTTTGCAGTGAATGGCGTGACGAGCATGCCGTTCGCCTGATGGTAAGCGATGCGACCGCTCATGAACAGTAGCAAAACCAAACAACACCTTGAATGCAGCAATGCTTGGCATTCCACTGCGATCGCCATCCTGAGACATAAGATGTTAAGTATCAATATGTCCAGTAGTTACTCTAGCTCTAGCTACAATGTCCATCAATCCGAAACACAACAGTGCATTTAAGCTGCTGTTTGACGGGAGAAATAGACATTGCAGTGGTACCCACCCAGGCAGCCTCTCACATACGAGAGACCTACCACCAGTAAATACTAATCTAGTAATAAGTAATCTATTTTCCAGTAATCAATATTAAGTTTAGATATTCTTGCATATTTTTAGACAGGTATTTTAAAAATTCTTAATCCCTTCATTCGTCGTTTGGCGTTCCCACAGGTTGTAACGGCTGCCTGAAACATTTTAATTGTCAGTTATGTATGATTCGTTCTCTTAGTTTTTATTGTGTTTTGTGTCTGACAAAGATTACCTACATTAATTTATTACCATATCAATTAATTAGTTAGTTGTTATTACCTATGGTAATTTCTCCCTCTTAATGAAAAGGAAAAATGAGGTTTTCAGGAGCACCCCGCGTAAGAATTTTAAGGGGGGATAGTAGAAGTAAAAAATACGTTTTTTATACTTCGTTATAGGAATCAGTTTCACGTCTAAATTAAAAATAAATGTAATACTTGCAAAACATCTAATGTTAGATTCATAGCTTGACAGAAACAGCCGTGTTTTTACATCTAGGTCCATGTGCGATCGCGTATTTATTAGTGGCTATTCTGGTCTAGTGTCTGTCGTCTGGAACTGTCCGAGCCAAGAAGCTTATACCCAAATGGAGATTGCATGCCGTATATAAAAGTGAAGCACAAAAATTTTACCTTGAATGACGTCACTGATGCCTGCTATCCTTTTCTTTAGCGTAACAATGAATGAACTTCACGTGAACTTCATTCATTGACACTCTACAGAAAAGGATAGCAGGCAACAGCGATTGCATTCAAGGTCAAATTTTTGTGCTTCAGTGTTTTATACGGAATGCAATCTCCATTTGGGTATAAGCTTCTTGGTCCGAGCCAATTCATCGTATGGCGCGGAGAGCAAGGGAAATTCACAATAACTATAATATGTCACTAAAGGACATTGCCCTATATGAAAATAACTAGTTTTAGTTAGGATGTGAACTTATCTAAATTGTAATATACCCCATATTGCAATTTGTCACCTCTATAAACTTTATTACAATATTCCTTTTTACACGCTTTATATTAGCTTCACTTGTATGTTTGTATGTTTGTATATTTGTATGTTTGTATGTTTGTTTGTAACCGACTTCTTTGGGCGCGATTTTGACCCACTTTAAACGGCCAGATTTCGTTCAAATTTTGCACACCTGTCAAAGACCGATGACAATACAATAATTCGATTAAAATATATAATTATCCTGATTAGATTCGCCAGGATTAATTATTCTTATAATTGATGACCATTGCTACATTCATCGCTAGATGGCGTTAACATTGTATTCTTCAAGTGTCAAATGTTACTACTGACCAACAGATGGCGTTATTGATTGGAAATACAGCCGTAGATGGATGTTTTTAGTCAAAACAATTATATAATAGTTAAAAAAAACTAAAATACACGCTTTAATAAGATATACAACTAAAAAAGTAAAAATAATTGATACTGAATTTAAGATAAGAAAATGGAGTAAAATACATATATTTTATTGTTACAAAGCGTGGGGTGCAGGAGGATAAGTAATTGTTGTAAACACCCCACGCTTTGTAACAATAAAATATATGTATTTTACTCCATTTTCTTATCTTAAATTCAGTATCAATTATTTTTACTTTTTTAGTTGTATATCTTATTATTGTCGATGAGCGATATTACCGCTCTTGGACGGTAGCAAAGCGAAACAACACCATTAATTAAAATGCTTCGCATTCCACTGCGCTCGCCATCCTGAGAAATACGATGTGAAGTCTCAATATGTCCAGTAGTTACTCTGGTTACAATGTCCTTCAAACCGGAACACAACATAAAATTATAGGCATTTTATTATAACTTCCTTCCGCCTTACGTGAATTCTACAACGTGGAACCACAGGTGGAACATTTTAGCCAATTTTGTACCCGCACCAAAAATAAATTAAGAAATCAGTAGTCTACAGCAGTAGTAATGTGAAATATGGCAGGCAGACTAGAATTTTCACACAAACAGCGGCAAAGTTAAGAACTCTGCAATTTTGACCTTCCAATACATCAAATCTAGAGCCGAAATGCCGTGGTTGGTGGCCATAAACTTATATTCCTTCTAAGGGGCTTTGCTCTTTATGATACGAGTGTCTGAATTCTGAAAACATGATTACTATGAAAAAAATTGTGGTCTCTCATGAATCTTTACATCTAATATGTAAGTACTGTTTAATTTTATTAATATATTTAACTGTATGCATTTAAAAACTCAAAATGGGTAATTGGAAATTTCATTACTTTAATGTGTTTTAAAGTATGATACATCACAATGATTTTAATTTTCCTGAAGTGAAATAAAATAATACACGTTTAAAAATAGATTTTAATACAAAATTATATAAAAGTTTGATTTAATAAATATGTCTCATCCTTTGGTACATAAATTTCATCATAAAACCGAGAAGTACGATCGTTAAAACATAAAAAAGTGTAAATAAGAATATAAAAGTTATATAAATTTTCAGACTAAACAATACATTTTCCGTGCGATAGCGAGTATATAAAATTCTAACATAATCATTATTGGTTACGCAGCACATAAAAGCATAATTATTCGAAAATTAAATACACATAAACACAGTAGAGGACAGGCTACATTATGGCACAGAGGAACTGTCGGGAGCGCGGCGCGAGCGCTCACTTCTCTTTGGGCTTCTTTTCCTTTTTCCGCGGCGGCGGCACGGGCGCGTCCGCCCCGCCCGCAACCTCCTTCTTCACCACCTTCTTCACGACCTTCTTCTTGGGTGCGTCCGCGGGGGCCGCAGGGGCCGTGGGGGTCGCCGGAGCCGCCGGGGCCACCTCGGCGCTCGGTGCCTCCGACGTCTTGGATTCCGCCTTCTCCGTCACCGACGATTCGATTCTGGCGGCCGTGGACTCCTTGCCCTTTCCGGATTTGACGCCGATGCTGGCGAGGGACACGGGGCCGACGGGCGGCGTGGGCACGTCGGGCTCGCGCACGGCGAGGCGCGCGGGCTCTGGCTGGGCGGGCGGCTCTGCGGCGGCGGGCGAGGGCGCGGTGACGGTGGGCGTGCGCAACTCGCTGGCGATGATAGCGTGCGCGAGCGCGGCGGCGTCCTCGAGCTCGCTGTCGGGGGTGGGGAGCGGGTCGGGCGCGGCGGGGGGGCCCAGCTGCAGCTTGCCCGCCGGTTTGCGGCGCTCCGCGGCTACACAACCAATACGATCCCGCCTTTATTCTCCCGTTCGGTTAGACGTGTCGTTAGTATGGCGGTCACATTAGAGAGCAAGCTCGGTTAGGGCCTGGAACAAATTTAAGGGAAAACGGCTACGTGGTTAATTAGAAACGATCCAAGCGGAGTTAATAAGTGTGAGTTCAGCGGAGTTCGGAAGCTTGGTACGTTCCATCACAAGGATTATTATTTTGCATTGATGAGCATTGAGTTTAAATTACTAGAAATAATTTGTAAAAACAATGTTTTCTAATGTTCATGTTATCAATTTAATAATGTCAATCGATTTATAGGTAAAGTGCGAGTCGATATTTATAGCGGTGACTGTGCCGTGAAGGTCAAGCTTCGAATAATGATCCTTGCAATGTATGAACAGACATGGAAAGCAAATAAAAGAAAACGTACATGTACCAATTTCGCCCTGGTCAGTAGTGGGCGAAATTGGAACAAAATTCAATAAGTGCATCACTCGGTCATGCGCAGTCGTATGTGGTCAGATTTTATTTACACTATTAATCCGAGCATATACGATAGCTAAGCCCTGACTCATTCCACTATTCGTTATATTTGTCCGTATGAATCCAAAATAAACATGAAATTACTGAATTAGTGGCACGAGTGTAGACTTAACATCCCTACGTACGTTTCGACTTGGACGCAACCCAACTACCACCAAAAACCATAGGTCACTGCTGACATAATTATCCAGAAACTCCATTTAATCTGTTACTTATACATGGAATGGAAATGATACAAGTTAACACATTTCGAGGACTTCACATAATATTTGAAGCCAAAAGCACAACAAATTCCACCACCGTTGTAGGTAAACTATATTTACCAGAAGTGAGGTGTTGTGTTGGGCCCAAGTATATTGTTGTTATTACCTGTTCTATCAAAGCCGCGTCTCTTGCGCTGCCTCCTCGGTAGCTGGGTGAAATAACAACGAATTTTGAAACTTAATGCTCAGTAAATAAACATTAAAACCAAACATCACAAAACGGCACAAAAGAAAAAAAAACATGTGTCGACATCGTGTTCTACGGGAAGGCCGGCCGAGAATCAATACGCATCAACAAAGGAACCCGATCCGAGGCCCGACCTGCGTAGAACTGATGCAGCTAGACTATAAACATATTAGTAGAAGTCGGAACCGCAAATAAACTTGTGAGAAATGACAGTGCAAAGCCGTTAACCGTTGCCGGCGCACTCCAACTAACAATTATACTCACATTTAGCAGCGGGAACTACGGGAGCTTCTTCTTTAGAGGGTGTATTGGCTAATGGGGGACTGTCAGAGGTGGTGTCTGCTGCAGAGACTTTCTCGGGCGTTGCCTCTGGGGCGGCGGGACTACCGGCGGCCTCGGCGAGTGATGGAGACGCCGGAGATGCGACGGCTTCGACGGTTTTTGGTGCCTCTACAGCTGCTACAACTGGGGCGGATTTAGTGTCAGGTGTTTCAGTCTTTTTAATTTCTGACACGGCTTCTTTAGGAACTGACGTTTGCTCAATCGCTTCGACCGGTACTGGAACTTCTGACTCAGGAATTTCGAGCGGTACGGCGGCTTCTACTGGCGCAGATGCGACTGGCGCGGCAATTTCAGCAACAGGTTCAGTTGCAACAGCTGCTGGGATCACGTCTGGGGTATCTACAACGGCCGGAACTTCCGGTGCAGCTACTACAGAAGCCGCTGCCTTTTCACCGGCAATAACTGCTTCTATTGGCGCCGCTGCTTTACTCGATGCAGCGGGAGCGGCTGATTCGACAGGCGCAGGCACCTCAGCCGGCACAACAGGAGGTTCAATGGGCAAAGCTTCTTTGGCCACTTCAATTTCCTGAACAGGAGGTTGTGCTATGACATCGGCCGGCTGCGGCGCTGGTGGTGCTGGCTCTCTGGGTGGAGACTGCTTAGGGGGAGATTGTCGGGGTTGACTTAGGGTCTGGGAGATTTTGGCCCAAATGTTCTCGAACGCATCGACACCCATATAATCGATATTGCCAGCTTCCCATCCTTGCCGACGAGTCAGATCGTCAATGGCGTCACGTTGACCTCCTCCGAGTGCCACGCGTGCCAGATTTCCAGCGACGCCACTCTGAAACATACGTTAATAGTTATATGAGCAAAAATATATTAATATTCCCGAAGATATATGTTATAGTAGTAATAGTTAATTATACATTACTTGTGTTATAAAAACATGCAGTTTTCTTTTCAATCAAAAGCATGCCAAGCATATCTACGAATTAGGTATTGCATTAAAATAGCTCACGCTGTCATAGCTCATAAAATAAATAAATAATATATTCGTAAATTACCTGATAGTGCAGATATTTAACTTGTAAGAGACTTACTTGATCTTCACAATCACTTGGAGTTTCTTCAGCGGAAAAATAGTCCTGAGGTGTTGGAGATTCCAAAGAAGAGGGTGAGGGTGTTGGGGGTATTTCATGAGAACAAATTTTACGACCATGAGAGTCTATCGTAACTCTGTGTCTTAAGTAATAGCCATCATACGGATGTCTTGGCCTTATATCTTCAATTTCACTTTCTGAATCAGAGATATCACCATTTATCATTCCATCTTTTGCTTGACGATTGATATTGGTTTCTTGTTCAACTTGAACATGACGAACTTCTATTTCTTGTGGTGGAAATTGTTGGTCATAGTTATTTATTTCCTCGTCATGTTTACAGTGTTTTTCATCAATATACGTGGTATGTTCGGAAAAGTTATCATTTTGGGTATTAGGAACATCTTGGGAGTAATTATCAAATTTATGATTGAACTGTGAATAAGTATGTTCGTGTGCATTACGTGAGTCGCGATAGTCTTGTGAGTTTTGTGAATGATATTCTTGGTTATTGTATGTTTGATTTTGGGAATAATGAGTGTGATTAACATGTTCATTAGAATGTTGATTATCACTGTTGTCTGCAATAGAATTTTGTACAAAATCGTGTTTCGGATATTCTGGATATGATTGCTCTTGACGCCAGTGAGCTGGCTCATAGTAATTATAAGTACTTTGCTCCCCGAGTCTTTCATTACTATTTTCAAAATATGGAGTTTGTTCGTGTTCGATAGAATGCCAATGATGTTGAGTATTTTGTTCCTGAATGTTAGCTGGTTCTGTATAATAGCCACTATGTTGTTGCTGATTGTCGTAATGTGAGTATTCATGTTGTTGCGTTTGATCTTGCTGTGAATGTGATCCACTATCTTTTGCAAATTCATGCGCTTGATATTTCCAAAAGTATTTCCGTACAATTTCGGCACCTTCAACTTTTTCATCTGACCTGTAACTGGTCGTTTCGTCTGTGATTGGTGGTATATGGCCTCTGTAAATATCCCAAGGATCATGAAAATCCGACATATCTATTTGAGGCATATTCACATCTTCTTGGACTTGCGTTTCGGGTCGATGCCACGGAAATTCTGATTCTGGATCCAACACAGGTTGATAATGAAAATGTTGATTGACATCTTGTGGTGGTAACACCGGTGGGTTGTCGACGGTTTCTTGGTGTTGGACCTCCACCTCAACCTATCGGTTGAAGTGAAAACAACTCAGTGGTGATGCATGCAAAAGAAACACTTGAACAAAGCTGCACACACAGAATTTTAGCACACAGTGCATAGAGCTTGGTTCAAGCTACTGTCTATTAGTATCAATTATAAAACAAGGCTAAAGTGCGTCACTATATAAACATACAGATGAATTAAAACAAAATACCTACTAATAATATAATTATGTCGAAGTATTTTTTTATAAACACTAAACACAAACTATTAGTCAACATGTCGTTAGCATATTTTTCCCTCGGTATGTTTATAAAGAGTCCGCGGTGAGTAGTCCACCAAAATACCAACACCATCTACTGGATCCCGATAAAAAATTCCAAAAACCGTGCAGAAAGCAACCAACAGCCAATCGAAAGGATAGTTAGAAAATGTTAGTATTTTGGAGAAACAGATTGTATGTACACACAAGTAAATTAATGCTTCAAAAACAGTGAGTGCAAATGTAGCAGCATCGGTGCACAAGCTTCAGAGTCCAAGCGTTACAAATAAAACTATTTACAAAACTGAAACAATTGTCCTTTGTACAGCAAGGGAGAATATGTCTAAGGAAAGAACTGATAACGTTAAAGTCTCACCTCTGAAATTTTAGAGTCCTTTTCTGAGTGCTTAGAAAACATAATGTAGTGTTCAGTCTGAAGTCTGAGATACGAATAGATCGATTTACTGTTCACAATGAAGTGGAAAGACCCAACACATCTGCGGTCGGCAGTAACAAACCGCAGACTATCGGTTTCATTCTCAACCCTATGAGCCATGAAACCTAACACGCATCCTATTTCATTCGACTCGACCGTATTATTATTTTCGTCTGATTTGAAACATAATATATCCATATTTTGTTTCAAATATTTCGCAACGCGTCTTGTTGGAACAGTACGTAATTCATACATCTATATATGTGGACCAATTTAACATATAGACAACCTACATTTAATTTATCGCAAATATTTTAACCTTATTAGTGGATAATTATATTTGAAACTCACCATAGATAAGTCAAGGTGCATATGGACTTGGGAGACGAAGAGGTCCCACCAGAGCTGCAGGAATTCACGCAGATGTTCTGGTGCGTCGACATGACGAGATTCGAAGTTGAACTGTTGGAGCCAGGGCTTGGCGGCACCGATGAAGTGGATGATTTTAAGATTTTGCCCGAAACTGAAATAAACAGTGTGTCACAATATTGGACGATATATTATGTATATATATTTTTTTAAAAGATAACAATGTTTATTTCTTTGATTGGATAGATTATGATATTTTACGTCTACGATTGACACTGCTTCTTATCCAATTACTAATCATAATCATGTTTGACGTGATAAATATAATCCAACCAGTTAAACAAATATCTAATGTATAAATACCTAGAATTGTTTGGAATTGTTATAATAACTACTTACTGTTTGAGGGCAGGCAAGTAAGAGTAGAAGGCGGCAGACGTAACGTTGTATAAGAATGGCAAATGTTTGTTGATGTCGCCATACGCCCAGTCGGAGAAGAATGAGTTAAGTAGGCCTTGGTCACCACCTACATTGGAAAAATACCACAAGTCAAATACAAGCATGAAACTGGTACATTTTTAGTAATAAAAATAGTTGATATACTCGTACCGTCGAAGCTGCCACGTTCCTGTGCAAATTTGATCAAGCTGTCAAATGTTTCAGCAGAAGGCTTGAACACAAAGACGCCTGAGTTGAAGCAGTCAGGCCAGCCGACATCGGGAGCGGCAGACAGCTCTTCACGATCAAACAGCTCGTCACAGTTTTGAACCACCTACAGAAAGAACAGAATACTAATAATAATTTACCCGATTAATTAACATTTTTCATTTGTAATATATTTAAGTGTTTATCCTTTATGTGCAGTTAAGAATAAAATAAATAAATAAATAATAAATTTTATTAAATGATAACAGGCACGTAACGTATTACATAACATTATTGACAAAAAGATGTCCGTGCAATTATTTAAGCCAAATTAAAATGTTTAAACTCAGCATTCGCGTAGAGACTTAACAAACGTTTATCAATTTGCATGAATGGGTAATAAGTAATTAATTATGAAATTCGTGCGATAAACGGATTCAAAGAGAAGATACTTTCTTCTCTTTATAAATAACCTGGGCAGATACGTACCACGTGTGCAACCATTAAAACACTAATATTTATCGTGTTTTCATTATCACAATGTGGATAAAACTTCAGTTGACATAATAACCTATGATAAAAATATAGCGTGTTAATGGATTCCGTCGAGAGAGTATCTTATTCATTGTTATTGGAATTTTATATTTATTTTCTACCAGTAACATTATGTAATTACGTGATGTCGATAACGGAGCATCAAATGCATCATTTTCTGTTTGAAGAAGTGTGAAAGCAACCTCATGTCTTATTTCGGAAGAAAAGTAAAGAATGAAAGTTTAGATATTGGATCTGATCCAAAATTGTCGTCTACAAAATATTTGGGCCACGGTTATGCGCCTCGTCATCTCGAGTTACTGCGCTAACGTCCACGTCCGGTAACATTGACTTTCTTATCTCATAAACAATTGCAGATCGAAATAGAATTGACGAGATTTACACGCAGTCGTTAATCAATAATTAAAAATCCGTAGGTTGATCGTTCGATCACGTCAAAATAAACAAGCACGAGTTGCGACAACTGGTTAAATTGTATTAATGTTTGGTTACCAAACTAAATATTTGGTTTACATGCACACATTAGCTGCATCGTCTAAAATGGTGCGAAAATGACAAATCTTTACCGCAAATTAAAAACAAGTATTGTATAATCACTTTAAATATTTGCACAGAGCACATCATCTCTGGTATGGCATCAAAAGAGAATATTTGTAAACAGTCAGATTTAGCAGTACTTGTCTAATGTTTGTTAGTCATTTTAAGATAAACAAACATACATTTTAGTATTAATAAATGATACTTTTGGCACATAAAAGTCTTGTTAATATTGATTTATTAGAAAACACCGTCTCGTAGCAGCTGTTGCCACATGAGATCTTTTATCAAAGAGGAAAACTTGCAGTTCATTAATGTTATTACCAATAATATTTTTATATTGGTAAGCTATATTTTCGAACCAGTACAGTAATTGAAAAATAAGAACACTGAAGGCCAAAACAATATACGACTGTGCGAGCGTCATGAAATAACACCGAATGATATTCAAGACATAAATGCCATTTAATGGTTATTACTCGTAAATAATAACAAATGTTGCATCGCGTTAGTAAGGCTTAACAAAATCTTTCAACTGCTTTTATTAATACACCACACGAGTAATTGAATAGACTAATAAATCTTGCCGAGGGAGAGTAGATATCATTGTTGCCAGTTGAGATTCTAGATGAATTAAATTGATGAAGTCGCAATCTTTTAGACCTTGTTGTATTGTACGATTGTTGTTATTTTTACGAGATGCATGTACAAGTACAAGGTTGCTTACCAGTGTGTCTGCGTCTAGGAACACGCATTTTTCATACTGGGTGAGGCTCCAGCAGTGGATCTTTGTGAAGGTGATGCCGAGTTCTGGTCGCTGCAGCAGGGCGAGGTGTGCGGCGTCGCGTGAATCCAGCACGTCAACGGTCACCACCTCGGCAAAGACTGCACGAAGGCGCTCTCTGTGGACCAGATATATTGTCAATTATACTGTTGCAGTCCCGGAGTTTATTAAAACTGTCAATGTCCGTAGAGAAATTAAGTACCTTAAATTTGAAAATGTAAAATTAAAAAATAAAACTAAATTTCTAAAACACATACTAAGAATACAGACCACACAGATACACATACCAGGTACTCAAGTGTTATAAAGTCGTATTATAATATGCTAGCAAAAGTTTCGGGTTATTTCCAATAGTTCAATGTGTTACGAATGGTTTACCTCATGGCTTCAGTGACTGATGGTGTGATGAGCACCACGGCTGGGTAAACGGACCCAGCGCGGCGCAGTGAATGTGCCAGTACCAAGGCACCCAGGCCGTAGGAGTCGTTTGTGGCCAGTGTCACCCATGATCGATCTGAAGAACATAAATCACTCATTAGCCTGCATATATCTATAAACCGTAGATTCCGAGTTTTATTATGATACTATAATAAACATGAAGGAAGTTATGCTTTTCAAACACGTGTGCTGAAACAACGACTTTTCGATTAAACTTTAAAAATATTATTTGTATTTTCCAGTGCCCACACACTGTTTACAGTTTCATTGTAAAAACAATAATACGCGTCCTTGCATTTTTCACTGTACATAAGATGTATGCAACAAAGCATCACAACGTAGTAATCGAGATATCCTATTCTTAGAACCGTAAGGATTGCTGCGGATTTGTAGTCTTATGTGCGGAATATAAATATTGTTTCGTGTGTTAATAATTCATGAAAACCGGATTTTTATCCATACGTAATTTACAACGCGTGTATGTTATCACATTTTTGCCACACACTTTGTGGTGCCAAAGACGTAGATTTCAAAAATAACTGAGAATGTATTCTATGGAGAATTACGTGGGTCGTATTTTAGATTTTAATACATTCATTTCAGCGCGTCATAGTCGTAAAAAGGTACAAGGAAATGCGCAGTACGTTTCTCTCGAGTGAGACGGTGCATGTCTGCGTAGAACACTATTGGCACATGATGCGACCAGTGAGAGTTTGGCTGTGGTTTGGCGCCCCTATATGCGCACTTCATTTTTCACCTGTCAATATTGACACGTGTTACAAGTTTGTTGAGCGAGTGGGTATTTCTCTGTCATTTATCATTTACCACTTAAATAGATAGTAAAGAATAAAACGCGTGAAGGATGCAATTTGCTTCGGCTCTTCTTATTGTCATTGACGCGTCTATTCGTCTTGAAAATGTCACGTAGAAGGTATGCGGAATACTCGCTAACAGTGCGAAAATATTCACGTGAATAACTCCCGGCATCCGACTGGCTCCAGCCATCACATAGACCGCCATGTATTAGACAAGTGCCGCACGTTCTGTTCCGAAATAGCGCGACACAAATAAAATTCAAAATAAAACCACTGGATAGCGTCAGATATTCGGTGGCGAGCCCGTCGCCGTGGGTGTGTTCTGTAATTAAACTGATAATCACTCTCCACTGTTAGCACCAGCGGATACTACTGCAGCTGGCTCACCCTCATCACATCGTACCAGCACACATTTACAAATACAACGTCAGCCATTTTTTGTATCAGAAATGTTATGCTAACGCTTCGAATTCTTTCCAAAGTTCACAAACTCAGGTAGTCGATCCTGTTTATCCACTTTTATCATAAAATTAAAATGCATCCGATAAGTTTGACATTTCTATTTTAATGTTTCATATTTGCAAGATTTTGAGATAAATGAAGGTTATTAAGATATTCGAAACGTATATTTGCACTTTACGGCATAGATAGACGATATTAGTGGACATAAAATATAAATCGTTCCAATGGAAAATACACGACACGACATCTTTAATTTTGTACCAGGAAATGCCGTCAGTGATCAAGGCTGAGACTGGTGGCGAGAAATTTAGAGTTACAGCATGTTTATTCAATATTAACTGCGCATCAACATCGTAAATCCAATTTGATATTTTTACATCCGTCAGAGAAGCACACATCCTCGAACGCGACTTTAGTTTATTGGTGCAGACGGCGCGTGGAACAGATTTACTAGTATGGACAGAAATATTCCACCAAAAGGCACCCCGACAAGGCACTTGAGAGTCGAGATGCAGGATCAGACGCGGCTCGGGAGCAATGTCCCTGCGGTTTCTATTTAGGTGCGGCCGGTCCGGCGGGATGGAACCACATGGGCAGTCGACCGTTTAACAGAATAAAGGAATGCAATGATGATGCCGTGTTTTACATCCTCGTAAAACACATGGAGAATTACAATAATTAATTTATACTTATCTAATATTGTTAATCTAGTCTTTATCTAGTTAAAATGTCGAGTAATATGTCGAGTATAATTAATTTATGAAGCTAAAATGTAAACCAAACTGTATCCAGTAATGCATAACATCCTTACTAATATTATAAAGGTGAAAGTTTGTATGTATGTATGTATGGATGTTTGTTACTCTTTCATGAAAAAACGGCTCAACAGATTTTGATGAAATTTGGTATAGTGATAGCTGACACCCTGGATTAACACATAGGCTACTTTTTATCCCGAAAAATGTAGTGTTCCCGTGGGATGAGTCAGGAAACCAAATATACATATTTTCTACTCTTTCAAATTCAAATTGTTGGCACGGGATGTCCTCTCCTACGGAAGGGAAATATAGTCGACGGCACGCGGGAAATATAGTTAGTAGACACGCGAAATAATATGTTCTTGATGTGGATTGGACTCAAAAACTATCTGCACCCGGGCGAAGCCGGGCCCGACAGCTAGTGTTCCATAAAATAATCTTGTTAATGAACTTCATTTTTAGAATACTCAACTAAGAGCAATAAATCTCAATAGATAGAAACACCACTGTTTAAATTTGACTTAATTATGTTGTTCTTGTTGCGCAGCCGACAATTCCAAAAGCCACGCGGAAGGATCAATTGACTTGGTATCCAGTGTAACACTTGCACTAGTCACTCATTTCATTTATCTAAAGTTAGAATATGTCTATGAGTACAAGTGGACTTCAAGTCCATATTAGTTAAAGTCAATAGGTAAGTTAAAATTAACTCGAAACAGTTACCAACGCGATGTCATTTGATCCAAAATAAGTAAGGCTCTTTCACCAAAACTCGGATCAGCTATATGAAAAACTATTTAATAAACAAATGGTTATTCTTCACTTCAGGATTGGAATGTCACATTTGCAATTCTATTTACAAGCAGATGATGAAATGTTTCAATCACAAGTTTGTAAACTAAAATAATTACGAAAAAAAATCTAAACTCACGATCCATTTTGATGATAACGGATGAGAGGTACCAATGCAATGAATTGAGATGGCTACTGTATCTTCACTTTATATTAGGGGCTGGAGACCGACCGCAATCTGGGGGTATAAGCCTTTGCGGGTGGTATAGAATATCAGATCAAGCCACAACCCCCGACTGGCGCCACCGATTTCTCAATCGATATCGGTATTAGGTAACATTATATCACGACATCGCGGCTATTGTTTCCACGAATAATTCAAATATGTATACAATATTTACCTTCCTCGAAAGGCCGTCATTTGCTGGCCTGGTAGCCGCATTGTTATTTTAAATGTTTTTTAGGTCAATGAGCTAGACCCAATAATTTCGACGTCATAAAATTAGATTTTTTATTTAAAAAAACGCTATATTCATTTAAATGTCTGGTAGATTTAGGGGCAAAAAACAATGTTTAATTGTCTTTATAAGTGTAGTAAAGCCAAAACTAAAGCGGCCAATTTATATAAATTAAGATGAAATGATATTTTGGTAACGTTCGGCAGAATGCGTTTATCACTAACCACCAAAGTCATGGTCAAGATTACTTTATTGCAATAATATTGCAGTTGATATCGTCGTACGGTGATAGGCCCAGTGTAATATATGAATGTATTTGCGGCAGATAACGATAGTATGTTTACAATCTCGTACGTTCAGATATAGCAGTGAAAGCTATTAGATGTAAGAGTAGCGTGGTACTCCTCGTTGTCGAACTGATCTCAGTGCATGAACGTAAGTGAGTAAATAAAGATAATCAAACAAACACTAGGTCTTAATAAAGCTCAAGGTTAACCTTCTGTAAAGGGTTTACTATACAAGTGGTATCTTTAGGAGCATTTAGAAAAATACTTTCGCTTACATGCACCGATTCAATTAATAGTTACATTCATATTTTTATTTATTTTCTTTACTACTATTCTACGGTATCTACCCATTTGAAATTAATTAAATAAAATCAATTTACAGCCGATCGATCTATTATTTTATTACCCGCAAAACGCCTACACGGTCTTTGCTACATTCGCTTCAAAAGACACGTTTTAATCTTAGTGAAAACATTTACACTGATGAATATTTTTAACTACCTTCCCGGTTAATTACGTCGATAACCCCTTGAATTTTAAATAATAAGTTAATTTACGATTCCGTACATATTTTTTGTTACAACATAAAATTATATTGTGTTATGTGGTTATATTCGATTGTTAGCACAAATTCGCAGCTTACTTGACATTATGTAGCCGGGTGTAGTCTCGCGTGTGACAGTCCCAGTCACCTCTAAATATCACGAACTACACGCGCTCTTCGCGCAGCACTAGTAAATGCACACAGCGTGCGCGACGGCCCACGGCAGCCGGTTCCCCCTCACCGCCCAACGCGCACACATTCATGGTGCTACGTCATCATGTAACCGTATACGCGCGCACACATTTACACAGGCACCTCGTTTCCAAGTTATTTACATTCGTTTTTACCTTGTACTACCTTTCAATGTATATTACAATAAATAAAATGTTAACTAAGTCCTCGAAAAATAAGCAATTCTTATCAGCGTTATCATTCTAGGCAGCGATATTTAATTACGCTGGCAATCTCTAAACGTAGTAAACCCATCCATGAGGCAACTCCAACGAAACAGCTGTTCTCGTCGATCGATAGATGTCAGTGAATGCTGCTTTATTTTCGTTGCCGTATATAGCATAACGGTATCCGTAGTAAAACCACATCGCTATTGAATAGTCTCAGTAGTTCGAGGCGGTACGCGGTATTCTTTGATAATGAATAAAAATTCGGGTCGATGGACGAGAGCGACGAGAAAATGACGTATAATTATGCAATGCGAAATATATTTGGGATTCCTTAGAAATATGTACACGTTCATCGTAAGAGAAAATACGGTGTGAGCGATATGCCTTGAGGCAGCTAGCGTGTTGTGTTTGTTTTCGGTGTTTCGGTGGTAACGATGGCGAACTCTCCGACAAGCATAGAAACGCAGATAGACAGCTTTCTGGAGCAGTTCAAGAGGAGTGCTTCGAAGGCGATGGAAGAGAGGATCGACTGGCCCGATGGCACGTCGCCGGGAGCCGTCGTCAAATCCCGCAGTAGCTGTTTCACCTTAGACGTTGCGGCTGGTGAGTCTTTTTATATTCGACTTCTACGGATAATATTTGTACGCAGTTCCCGAATTTATGACGGTATCATAAATACCATGTGATTCAAAACAATGTGAGCGTTATAAAATAAGTATAATATGTAATATTTTGAGAGATAAATTACTGTTATTGTAATATCGTCTTCGGTAATTTAACAATGACGTCATGTGGAAAGAGTTAACGTCGTAAAATCACTGGTGCGATAATACGCATATTATTATAACACTCCAAACCGTAGACCAATTTGCATTTATAAATGTATTTTATTTCCCGCCAATACAATATAAGCAGGTTGCAAACAATATTAGCTTTTTGAAATAAAAGATCTAATAGCGTGCAATGTAATGTATACGAAGAAAATTATAACGCACGTAATCAGCGCCTAATATTTTGGGTTCCGCCTATAAGTAGTAAAACTCCCGACAGCTGGTAATGTACATAATACGTATTATATTTATACGTAGTATCTTTAACTCTGTGATTTAAAGTTACAGAAACATAAGTTCATCTAAATAGAAATTTAATAAAAAATAATCCCAACTACAAAAACATTTAATGCACGTAATGAGAAAGTAAATAAACACACATACAAAAACTCACGCCTTTCTCTCAGAAGGGGTAAGCATAGGTGTAACCAGGACGCCCACTTCAGTCCCACGATATCATAAGGTTCCTTCCTGTCGTCATGTAGGGCACCAGTTACTGAATCCGGGCTGATAATAGATAACTAATAGAAAAATCCAATACCACATTGCCCGACCCGGGATTCGAACCCGAGACCTCAGCGTTGTAATCGCGCCTCATAGAACTGAACCACCGTGGCAGTTGTAAAAAATATTTATCCATGGGACAATATAAATAAATAAATAACACCCTACAGTCACATACATAATCCTGACCCCACACAAGATCGAGTCTTGTGTCGTGACTCGTGATTATCCGGAACTACGAGAGACTTTTCGGTCTCACAAACACCCAGAACAGAACCCGAAAGAAATATTTATGGGTCGCACTAACATTTCAAACAAGCAATTTGTATATGAATTATAGATGATGTTTATTTACGAGCCACTAATCAGACATGTGCGTCCTGGCATCGAATCCGAGACTTCCTTTTGGCAGTCTTTTCTGATACTACGTATCGATCGTTTCATTGATGCAGTAGCATCATGAATCGTTCGTTCGTTTTAGCCACAGGAAGTCCACTGCTCGACATAGGCCTCCTCAATGGATCGCCACATAAACCTGTTGGAAGCGGCCTGCATAGCAACACGTATACGTGTGTTTAACTCCATTAATTAAAAATATCGAATTCTAACCCCAAACTAAACAATACCTGCTGAGTGATTTATCGATGTGGATATATGGTGTGGTATACGTTAACTATTCAAAACTAAATTCCATTAACGATTAACTTAATTCTACAAATAGGATAGTTTTTGTTACCGTGTTCTGCTGACCCTTGAACAACAATCTGTGATGTTAGTTCAATTATTTTAAGGTGTGACAAATATAATAACAAACACTGTATACAAATATGTTCGTGAAAGTCTAACGGTTGTTGTTTATCGATGCGAGAAACAATGGAATATCTAAACAATTGAATGCGTTTTGATCTATAACAAAAATAAGAGATCATCTGTCGCGCAATGGTGTCACCGTATTTTAAAATAATACACAGAATGCCAATCATTATTTATTATGAAAAGATTGGGAGAATGCTTTTTTCTTCTAAACATTACACTGCTCAAATTTTAATCTTGAATCGTAGATGCATTTAAAAAAACATATTGTTTGCTTGTACAAATTTGCATGTCTCGACATCTCATGACATGTAAATTACTTAACAGATATCAATATTCGCGGCTCTTCGTCCTCAAATTAATTTAAAAGAGAAAATCAATATCCAAGCCACAGGAAGTACACTACTGAACACAACCTCCTTCAAGGCGTATCCAGCGACATCCTGCAACCTTATAAATGTACCACACAAATACTTGCACGCAAGTCATTTTTTGTAGCTGGATCAGTCGTACGATTAAATTATGACATTATTTGTAAAACATGAATATAAACAAAGGGCCGATGTGAGACCGGGAGATCATCCTCACACGAGCGACGATGAATAATCAGGAAATGAGTTCGTTTGATATGTCAAGTCCCCATCAAATAACGTTCAAAATTATCTGTCCTTTTGCATCCTGCGAGTTGTGGATTTGAATGTTTGCTTAATGCTCTACTTATATTGATCAATCGTTTTAATAAAACTGTCAAAAGTAAATTAATTTAACGGCGGAGGAATATCTTAAGAAAAACTGGTACATATCTCAGAAATGCTATTAAGAATATCAAAGTGTGTGAAGTCTACTAACCTGCACTAGGCCCGCGTGATGAAGCTAGGTCTAGCGGTTGGTAAGATTCGCATACCCAGACAATGACGTCGTACTCAAATCACAATTGTGGAAACCTGTCATGGTGAACCACGCAATTATGCCTTTATTCAGGTTCAGTTATATGTTTATTAAGAATTGAGCAGGCCGGTGTAGTTATTGTATCGATGGAGCCACGGGACGAAGGTTCCTCTGGTGTTCAAACTGTACTACCCTTGCCAATTAGGATTAGCCGCATTGTGACTGTTGTGTCAGCATAAAATATCATCTTTTACTTAGGGTTTATTTGTGTGAGAAAATTACCAATTGAATATGTACATACATACATACATACATACATACATAAAAAAACTCACGCCTCTATCTCAAGAAGGGGTAGACAGAGGTGCCAGGACACCCACATTTCGCCTAATATGTTCCGTCCCACAATGTGATAGGTGGCCAGCCTATCGCCATATCGGGCATAAATTTCTGACTTTGGACTGATAATGGATATAAAAATCCAATATCACTTTGCCCAGTCCGGGATTTGAACCCGAAACCTCAGCTTTGTAACCGTACCTTAGTACAATTACGCCACCGAGGTAGTCAATTGAAAATGTATCATAAGTATATGAACATCCAATAGATACACTAACGTGTTTTTTTTTATTTCGGCATATTTTGCCAAAAATCCTTTTTTAATTCATTCGTTATGCACTCACGTCGTTTTTCATACAGTTTTAAAATACATTTTTGCTATTGAATGTTTTGTCTTCTTCGCTCAAACTGGATTCAAAAGCTCACACTGAATTCAAATTCGATAATTAAAATAGGTTTTAAAACTATCTGCGAATATTACCTTCAGAATGTCTATTTACATCCTGATGCTAAGAAGGCGCGTTAAATTTCATTCCTTTTGTATTCTAAAGTTTATAAACTTACATACATACAAAACATTTAAGTCTACCTTAAAGTGATGTTAGTTTAGAAACTAGTTCTTCATTTTAAAAAAAATCGCACTATTTCACCGTCCTGCACCGTCACCACCACAGGCAATAGCTATTTCTATGGCATTGGATCTTCGTAATATAACGTATTTTCTTATTCGTTTTCTTAAATTACATCAATTAACTATGGAACTCGTCCTTTGATGTCTAAAGTAAAATCAATTTTAATTTAATAAGCATAAAAAGGCCAATGTTAACTCAATAGTAAGCTGCATAAATGTATATATATTTTGCACAGACAAACGGAGGTTGCGTTGGTTCTTTTTAACCATACATACATACATAAACTCACGCCTTGTTCCCAGAAGGGGTAGGCAGAGGTGCCAGGGCACCCACATTTCGCCTTTTATGTTCTGTCCCACAATGTGATAGGTGGCGAGCCTATCGCCATATCGGGCACAAATTTCTGACTCTGGGCTGATACTGAATAGAAAAATCCTACTTCACTTTGCCCAACCCGGGATTCGAACCCGAGACCTCAGCTTTGTAACCGTACCGTAGTACAACTACGCCACCGAGGCAGTGCGACTTTACTTTTAACCGACTTTAAAAAAAGAGGAGGTTCTCAAATCGACTGTATGTCCTTTTTATATTTGTTACCTCATAAATCCGTACGTACTGGGTGACCCGGTTTTGATTATTTTTCTTTGTTTGAAGATTTGTGCTTGTCAATTGGTCCCATAAAATATAGTGAAGATCTAATGAATATTTTCAGATCTTGTAGAGTACCTAGGTTTGCAATGGTATTTCTTGCATAAGGTCTAGCATAAAAGTTATGCTAAATTGGGGAAGAGAAAAAAACAATTACTGAATACCTATTTAAGGTGGATGTACATTCATTACATACTTAATTATTGTGAAACTCTGTTGTTACTTGAGATGAAATATTTAGTGTACACCAAGTGGGTGCGTAAACCAATGAAATCTGGGTAAAATGTACAAGCAAGGAATATAATGGTGCTAATGGACGTGGGGCCTACTCGCCGCGCCAGTTGAATGTTCGCTTTTGTTCCACATCGCTGCGGACCCTCTCGGTTATTTTATTTTATTTTTATTATAAAATACAAAATGCCCCTAGTTATGTACTTTCAAAATCTCAACGCAGCTGGCTGGCAAAATCCAAATTCAGAACTTTCTACTCATAATATTATGCTGGATTTAAAGTTAAACTAAATACCTTCAAATATAATGATTTTAGTCATAAATAAGCCGATATATTTTTGTTATTTTTATATTTCAATAGTAACAGCTTTTTGGAAATTACTTTATAATTTGATAACATTAAATGTAACTTAGGCGTTATTGGTATTTTAGGGTTCTGTACCTAAAAGGTAAAACAATATGTAATAATTTACGTAATTTGAATTATGTATTTAGTATTTACATTGATGCTTCCATCGTATACGGAAGTCACAGAACGGAAGTAGAATTGAAGTACAAAGGACGTAAAGGCTGCAAACATGAAACCTTTCAATTCCTTTATCGCGTTTGTCAATCATTGCCTGTCGTGTCTAAATGAAACGAGTTCTATTAAACAAATCAGGAGGTAATTTTCAATACTAGCCAAATCCACTTTTGTACAAATCGAGAAATTGTACATTTTCTGCCTGGCGTATCTTATGGCTGTTATTAAAGTGCAAGTGCATTATTCTGATAGTTTTAATGTTTGAGGTGAGAATTTCAATATGTAAATGAAAGTTTACAGTGTATTTAATTAGAAAAACGACATTGAAATTTGGATTTGGCTACTTTTGGTTGTAAGTGTTGGATTTGACTAACTTATGGAAGCAAATGAATTGGATTTGGATATTTTTGAAAATAAGTGTTTGGATTTGACCATTTCTGAAAGTAAAAAAAATATTTGATTAAATAGGGTTACTCGGATAATGTATGGCAATTGTAAAATGGCGGCCTAATCTAAACGCGTTGTGATTGGTCAATTTGTATTAGACTAAGTATGAAAGCAAGTGGTTTAAAAGTATCGATGGAATAGGCCAGTTTTGAAAATAAACACCTTTTTAAAATGCGTTTTGGGGGCTTTTTACTGAATTTACATGGATATATCTACAATTTAATTGTCAGTAATTCTCAGCAGATTCATCTGGCATTATTAGTACAAAATTCGTGAATTTGGAGATGACCACTTTTGAAAATCACCTCCTCAAATAATTATTTTAACAAACGTGGAAATTGAGACATTTATTTATGACCACCACCAATCGATTTACTCACCTTATTTTATTTATCTCTTATTAAGAACTACGCAATTGACATTTATTATGGCAAAAATATAGGTGCTGGCTATAGTAAATAGCAATTTATTACAATAACAGCAATACCCAACGTAATATTTTGTTAATTTAAGTCTATACAAGTTTTCATAACAAGGTCCAGCTAAAATGAAGTACAGCTACTTTTCAAATGTTCGCGGGATTTTTAAACAACTGAAGCGTCGATACGGAAACGCGATACGAGCGCTGCGCGGTGCGCCGCCTGGTGGCAGCGCACTGTACCAATTACGTGTTCTACGGCGTCCTCCGATTTTATTCACGGAAAGTGAATCGCCATATTGCTTCCGTGAATTCTGTGAAATATTTGTGCATTTCTCTTCTATTATGAATACAATATCAAAATGAAGTGAAATAAAACAAACCGCTTTCGGTTTATAACTGCTGGGATACATTTATTTGCGTCTCGGCCAACGATACGCCGCGAGAAAAGGTGAGTTTCATTCTTCCTTTGCTATGACTATATGGCCCAATATTCCACGGGAGTTCGATCCGCTATGCGATAATGAAACTTAAAAAATGCGATTAAGGTTAATAATTGCGCGGTTTTTGTTATGTTTATTTACATGAATTTGAAAAGTTATCGCGGTTTTCTCGCAATGTGTAGCGGGGTTGTTTCACTTGGCGGTCGGGGCGGATTGTACATTGATGTCGCTTGCTATTTGCTACATACACGTATGTAGGTACATGTGATTTGACACGAGCGATCGGTTGTAGTGCCGAGCCGGGGGATATGTCCTTCGAAAAGATGGAAGTGGTGAATCCAGCTGAGAAAGAGGCGAGTGAGGTTCTGCACTCGCTGCTGTCGGTGGAGCGACGGAGTGTGGACAGTAAGGAGGCCATTATTGTGTCCATCCCGGCGGAGCAAAACGGTGGCGGCGAATATGGCGAGAGCGCGCAGTGGCACACGCCCGTCATGGGACAGCACTCCGTGTTCGAGATGGGAGGAGCCCAGAATATGCAGCAACAACACTACAATGGACATCAGGAACAGGTACCTACAACTTTTATTATCAGGTTGCAATTAAAAACATTAAAACACAATATATTTATGAATTAAAATGAAATTAAATCATCAATACATAAAATCAATTAAGATGATAAAACCATTTTCAATATTTAAAATTATTAGTAAGCATATTTATAAATAAAAAACTATGAGCTGCAAGTAATATTTTTGGATATAGGATCAATATTACAAATAAGTAATTTATAGTTATTACAATCCATAGTGATATAAAACATTGTCTGTACAATAATTGAGGCAATAAAACTAAATAGGCATAACAAACTTTCCAGGTGTTATGGCAAGGCCACACTATTCAAGTGGAGAATGGTGCGAGCATTCAGAACTTACCGCCTCAGTACAGTATAGAGTTTGAATCACAAGTTGATGGTGAGACGGCTGAAATGGAAGTGGACACTAAGCCCAAAGTGGAAAAGAAGGCCACAGGAAAGAAAAAGAAAAAAGCAGAGTCAGACAGCGATGAGGAGGTCCTTGATAATAAGCTAGAGGACAATCCTGCTCAGGTATAACATTTTTCTTTATTCCAATTATCCAGATCTACATTTTAAAAAAAGTTTTATAATCAAAAGGACCATAGAGGTTGCATACATGAGTGTACAGAGTTTACAAAAAACACTGTCACAGAGCATGTCTGGGAACTACCTATCCAAACTGTCTCTCTCTCTAATAAAGACAGGCTATTGGACTTTATGTCTCAATAATGACAAACAAGCAAGCAGTTTATTGGATTGTGAATCTCCTACAATGTTTGAGTATAGTAATGTTGCTGATGTTAGGATGAACAACAGGCTATTGGACTTTTTTTTGTAGTGAACAAGCCCTGTTGCTACTAGTTAATTCTACAGTACCAATTTATATGCTCGACTAAGATGATACCAAAGTTTCATGGAAAACAAACAAGAAGTAACAGACTTTGGCTGTTAGGTCACCAGTGAACATTGTCAGAGAATTGTATTGTATTTAACAATACATAACACACCCCCGGTGCAACCATGTCACCTTTGCAAAAATGCAGGTTTTCAGGAAAAACATTTGAAACTTAGATATTGTATAAAAATATGATATCTCAAGACATAGACAAGTTGAACAGCTATTATTACAATATTAACTTTAATGTACTGTTTAAAAAATTATGACCACATAAATTCTGAAAAATATAAGAATTTTTCTTTATACCTTCCAACCTTTGCAATTTTGCATAAGTGACACAGTTGCACCGGGGGTGTGATATAGAGTTGTTTAATTTGTATCTACATAGATGTTATTCACTAAACAATATCAGACATCTTAGGCTGATATCTCCAGTGTTTACTTTTGGGTTAAAGGCTTAGAGATTGTGTGTACAATATTCAATAACAAACATATTATATTAGAAATATTGTGATGTATTTTTGGTATGCCATACTAGATTTGTTATCTTGCCACATAGTCCAGCTTAAGGCTAGGATATATTGAATTCTTTGTGGCGCTGCAGTAAAGGATATGTTTTGATGGGTTTTACGACAAATTACTGATTTAGCTATTGTTATTAAATTATACTTATCATTTATTTTATTTGCCTGATTATGGACATAATACTTTGTTTATTGCAATATTGTATCTAATCAATGTAGATGAATTTCATATATTTTCCATATAATTTCATTCTTATCAAAATATATTTGTACACATTAAAATATGGATGATGTCTTAGTATTTAGACCTATCATATAATTAACCTCGCCTGTTAGGTGACAGCTGAGAAATGTAGCTGTAATGAATTTTGGAAGCTATAATATATGCATAAACATATATGATATTTGAGATTGACAGACAAGCTATAAAAGTTTGCAGGAAGTTGTTGGACCCACATCATTTGTAGCCCCATGGATCCTTGGGAAAGACCTATGTTCTGTTGACTTCTTTTGCTATATTAATAATAGTATATACAAATTTTGTGCTTCAGTGTAAATGGCAATGAATATTTTGATAAGATACAGTTAAGTCAGAATTCACATCTGTCAACTATAATTCGGCAATGCTGGAAATGAATATGGCTTAGAATGGTATAGTTACAAAAATTGAAGTAGAGAGTGTTAATCTAGGAGAGGTATTTATGATACACTAATATTAACTTCATATTTTTTTAAATATATCTTCATTAATTATTTCATTAAAAATGTTCTCATTTTTAATAATTGATTAATAATAAAACTTATATTATTTTTTAAGGTGAAAGAAAGACTAAAGAGAGGCTGTGATTGTAAAGACAACTGCTATCGGGGCTTAAATCCAGAGGCTGTTTATCGTCACCGGCTCAATATCGCTGAACTGACAAAGAGTGAGCACGACATGTACCTGATGGGCATCACAATGGCAAGCTTGGCAAATCCCGCTGAAACGTCACGACATAAAGTAAGAAGGAGATTAAGAGCTTGTTATGTGTATCAAGGGCGGAAGGTTTGCTTGGAAGCTTTCTTATATCTAGAGAATGTGACACATTACCAGTTGAAGCGTATAAGACAACATGTGATGACCCATGGCGTGGCACCTCGGATACACGGCAACGTCGGCAAGAAGCCATACAACACATTCACACTTGATATTTACAAACACGCCACTAATTTCTTAAAGGAATACTTAAAGCAGCATGCAAGCTCGCCTAAAGACGTTCAACCATCTGGCGAAGGAGGTAAGAAAGGTAGCAAGACTGTGATCATACAAGGTGACTCACGCAAGCACCTGTTCGAGGCTTACAAGGAGTATGGAGAAATTTTAGAACCCGGAGTAAAACTTATGGGCTACTCGACCTTCCGAGCGTTTATGAAAGATCAGTTTCCGCACGTTAAATTCGCGACCAAAAAGCAAGAGATACCGAAAGACATGGTACCATTCCGCAGCGGTAAGTGCATGTCTTACGATAAAAATAAAGATCCCGTCAGAATACAACAGGAAAAAGATAAGGCTGAGGCGAAAAAGGCAGCTTTGGAGGCTAAGAAGAAAGAGGAACACGAGAGAGAACAAGCGCAGCAGCAGGCGCAACAGCAACAACAGCAGCAGCAGCAACAGCAGCAAGTTCAACAACAGCAGCAGCAACAAGTGCAGCAGGTACAGGTGCAGCAGCACCAGCAGATGCAGAGCCAGCCGCACGTGGTGATCCACCAGCAGCAGCCGCAGCAGCAGCAACAGATGCAGCAGCAGATGCTGGTGCCGCAGGTGAGCCAGCACCAGCAGGTGCTCACGCAGCAGGTGGGCGGCGTGCAGCAGGTGGCGCAGCAGCACTGCGTGCAGTCGCTGGGCGAGGAGGGCGGCCAGCAGGTGGAGATGACGCAGCAGGTCATCCCGCTGGCCGTGGTGCAGCAGCCGCAGCAGGCCTACATCGTCACGCCCGTGTCGCACTTCCAGACGCGCGTGCAGGGCACCTGGTACAGACATTGACCGGCGCGCTCAGTGCATGACGCGCAAAGGACTGCAGAAATAAACATATTTACGTAACGAAGATCTCGCGACCACTGAACTGTTGTCATTTGGGACGGTTCCTTGACAAAAATAATAAAAAATATTCATATGAAGCGCCACACGTAACTTTGGCAATAAGTTAGCAAGTATAGTTAGGTAACACCTTTTCAGTATTTGTTTAACTGATTTATTACGATTACCTATCTATAAACTGAATGAATGATATTTACACCATTTATATTAGCTATTAGCTATGTAGTTTATTTTATAATTGTCTAGGATTGTATGTGGTTTTATAAAGTATACTTTTTTACTTTAAATTATTGAAACACACTTGTAGACGCTTAACGGGTTCCAAATAAGATTGTTATAGAAGCAAGAATTGGTTGAGCCGACCGCAAGTATTGAACAGACTGTAATGTTTATTGCTACTGACAAGATTGAGTACAACAAATCAATTAGTGATTTTTACCATTGTAGTGTGTATAGACAGTGATTTTGATGTCATCACAATTTTAGAACCATGGTTCATAAATTATTCATTTTATCAAAGAGCAGTGCCTTCTTATTATGATGTGTAATGCTACGACGTGCGATTATGATTTCTTAATAAACATGAAAGATAATAGTAGAGTAGGATTTTTGATATAAAATACGTTTTGCGTACTTGTAATGGATAGTTTGTAGTTGTAGGGACCAATTTTGAAGGCATTGTCCTAAGTTTTGACAGTAACTATTTACGGAGCAAAGTTATTTAAATTAAATGTTTGCTTGTTTTTGGAAACATTAATCTGGTAAATAAGAAATAAATAGACAAATCTTAGCTATGCCTGCAAATTTGGCCCTACTGGCTAGGATTCCTAAACTATTTATAGCCATTTGAAAGATATACCTTAAAGTTAAAAGAAATTGTTCAAAACTTCATCAACACTACGAATTGGAAAGATACATTTTTTTTTTCATTGAGTATTATATTGTTTTTATTTTATTTCCGTAATACATATCAATAACAAAGTAAAGTGCTTTAATGAATTGGCGTGATATACAGATTTTAATTCATATTTGCAGTAAGACAACTTCCCGAATGCAATTTCCGCAAGTTTGCATTACGCCGTTTTGTGAATTGTTAGTGAAATCGATATGTTAGAAATTATATTTTTATATAACTGACTACAAATATTTCCTCAGGCTATTTTTGTGAGACGCGCCTATAAGCCAATTAATAGTCCTAATTATGGCTCGTTCGTTATGTATGAGCAATTTTATGAAGAGAACGGTAACTCACATATTTCAGATCCCAGGAAAGCTATAGTGCAAATAAATTGTCAGCTGAATTTTTATAAGACAAATTTTATTTAGTTTTAAGGACAATACTAAGTTCTTTTTTCCACTGCATTCTAAGGTGATTGCTCGTTATAATTTTATCCCCACGTACTATTTGCCAATCGCCACTACAGTGGGGATGTCAATCCAAATAAATATTGTCCATTTATGTATAATTTAAATCGGGTATTTATTGAAATTTAATGGAATGAAATTTAAGTATACGCTCAATATGTTTATATTTACATTGTATTGAGAGACCTCCCATATTTTTAAGTTTGTGTATTTAGAATATTGTACTGTTTTCCCATCGATTTTAACTTTTCAATTTATATTTGGTACATGATAGTTTCAATTCCTTGTTTTACGAAACACCTTATTACTTGTACATTGATTTGGTGTTCGTTTCACAGTGACTTATTAGTACTAATCGTCAAGAGGGGAATGAATATGAAATCTCATTATATTTTGAGCTATTATTAGTGTTAGTATGATTATGTAACTGATAGAAGTGTAACCAATATTGATATACCTATAGACAGTACAGAATTGTGCCTAGAAAATTATGCTTATCCATGTATTTTTATAGTGCAATAACATGTAAGGTTCTAAGCAGATTTTATAGCCAGTTTTAGCCCAATTCATTTTGGTTTTTATTACACTGTTGATATTTTCATTACAGACAAACGGGTCATTGTCTTGTTGGTGATTTAAAAAGTACCTATATTAAAATAAATTCTATTAAATTGATCGTTTGCTCCGAATCTTAGTGATTACTTCATAGGCAGGATGTTCGGCATTTATGTTCCAAATTGATTACCGTAGTAAGACATGATGTGATAGCAAATAAACTTTTTTACGCTACAATGTGCTTTTCATTTGTCGTGTAATGAGGTGTTTTAAGGTCCACGGATCGGGGTCGAGGCTCCCACGCCATCCTGCGGCCCAATAGACCGGTGCAGTGTTATGAGCGGAGATTGTGGGGGGTGTACGTTCGTCGCACTCGTTCTGCCTCGGCTCATTGGTCTCCTGCAGCCGGCCACTTCACTCAGCAATTTAATAAATTCTCCGCGTCGTTCATTTGTAAACAAAAGTCATTGTTTCGGCCCCAATCGGACAGTTTGACGATGGCCACTTGCCTTAGCGGGCGCGTGCGGTGTCATCTCGCGACTTGCTAGTTGCTGACCTGACTAACGTTCGATATGAAGTTTTGGAAATGTAGCACCAAACGCGAACGTCGCGCAGCCGCTATCGGTAAGTTTCGCATACTATTACATAATCTTTTAACACAGTTTTTTTTGTCTTAATTTATAAACGATTTTTTTTTATTAAATACCTCTAATTATGAGTTAACCCAGTTTCGGTTGATTGCTTGAATGTTTTCTGCAATCTATCGTTGGTTATGAAATGCGCGGAAGAGACAATACTTCATAGCTATTTATAAACAAAGGCGTTGAACTATTAATTGACCCTTTGTGATCGGCATCGAGTCGTCAATCTTGCAATTCCTAGTAATATTGAACAAGTTATTTTTACGATGATTTTGTATATAGTTTGTTGTGACTTAAAATATGATTTAGATCGGTTTCATTTCACTGGCCACTGATGAAAATGCTCAGCTACTATGCTTGGTGCTTAGTATTTCATTAAATAAGTATTTATTGATTAAGTATAGTACCTATATTATACCTACTATTGTCTTGTTTCTGTAAGTGTTTTAAAAACTGGCGTTGATTCATTTTAATTGTCTACTTTCCGTGCATTACGCACCTTTATATCATAGGTGTTGTACAATTCTTACATGCGTCTGTTTGTAATGCACATTCAAAATGTAGGGAAACTCGTTTATTTAAAGTTGGCATCATGTCGGGAATGACTGGACCGTGGCCGCCAATCTTTATTAGTTGTGTTTACAAAGCCTTCCTTTTTACCAACTCCCAGTTGACACTCATTTTATTAATTCGTCTGTAGGTTGAAGGACGGACAGGCTCCACAAAGGAATTATTGAGACCACGCGTCGGGTTACCAACTTTATTACACCTTTTACCAGCTTTATCATGTTACCACTATTTTACTCTAATTGTAATTTGTTACGGCGAGTTATTAATCCATCAGCGGTTAAAAGTTTCATAGCTATGACACAAAGCCCTCAATGAAAAGTTTTCGCAACTCCGAGAACTGACCGCTCTGAACAACTAGTCCGTGACTCCGTGCTATATAGTGTTCCCGGATCTGGCAATGGACTCGCTTTAATTATTTAGTTGTAAAAAGGAATATTTCGCTACTGTATTTCTTTATTTTGCAATTGGATTAATGGTTCAGTGTGAAATCATACTCAAATTTCAACTCCACGGTAATTTCCCAATTGATCTTGCAACAAATAAACAGAAGTTTGATTGAAACAGATTTTAAACATGTGTCCGCTTCCATTTCCATGTAGGTGTATTTAATATTTTCGTAATATCTACATGGTCGGCGTTTCAAATGTAATAATCGAAGGTAATAATGAACTTTTCCAGATTAAGGTCAATATACAAAACCTATTAGGAACAAATATTTTATGGTTTTATTCACGTTCTCAGCGGACTTCCCACGGCAACCAGAAACAAGTAAAAGTAGTTCTAAAAGTACCTATTCGTTTAGTTTACTTGAGACATTCCCTTATTTACCTACGGCCGATGCCAATAATCAATCGAAAAAATTAGATTGAAGTCAATCTGTTTTGTTGTCAATTGTTTTCTACTTTTCGATTGGTCTCCTGTCATGTTGCCATAGTTTATTCACTACTGAGATTGATTATTGGCAATATAGTATCAGAAAAACGATTGAGCTGTCAATCTAAAACGGCAAATTTTGGATTGGGTTTGTTTATTGGCAGCGGCTGCTAATAACATTACTACCAAGTCATTGGTAACAGTTTTAAAGTCAGTTAAGAAGTAATTATTGAGAATCTAATGACATATTTTTATTGATAATCCTTTATTTATATTCAGAGACAGTCTGTCATTCCATTTGCATTGTATAGACATTTTTTTGTTCTTGATATCCGGCGTATAATGTGTCAGCGTTTGCGCAGGTATTTCTTGAGCAATCATCGTTTTTTATGGCTCCTTCCGTGCCTTTGCCTTTACTCTGATGCAAACTATAAATTTACTGGATAAACTGTAATATTTAATGCACAAGTCCTATAAGAATATTAGATACATGAAGAGAGCGGCAAATTATACAGGACTCGGGCAGCTAAATAGAACTGAAAATGAGCGTTGCAATTAAACCAGCGAGGTTTGTTCAAGTGGACGTAACTGTAATTAAGCGTTTTAAGAAGTAGTTCTCATTCCTTAAGATGTGTACGTTGTGGTAATGCTACAAACTCCTTAAAAACCTCATAAATTCGTGGACTTGGGATATTACTCTAACTTATTGTTTCAGTTCAAAAATATAATAAGTTATCTATATAATTATTGAAGTCGCAACCTACGACTCATAAAATCAAGAGGTTTGTAATGTAACAATGTTTGATGATAGAAACAGGAAAATTTATTGCTTCATATGTGAATCATTCAATTGTCTACCAAATGTAGTGATCAACGATGATACGTTTAAGGATATCTATAACAGTTTGTCAGAGGTTCTAGTCCTTGTGTCATGTACTTTTTATATAGACTAAGAAATAGGCATACCTACTTCATACGCTGTAGTAGCAAACATTAAAATGGCGATCCTTCTAAACAATAAGTAGCTTCTCATTTTAGTCCCGGTACTCTTGATCCATCTAAACTTATAACAGAGACAGATAGGGATCTCATCGCTATATTAAACAAACAAATATTTCCAGCAATAATGCTTTAACAAATTGTAAGTTGTGCGACATGCAAACGGAAGCACATTCAGTCCCCAGCTAAAAGGGGATTACTTAGCTACCTTAGAAAAAGAGAACTCGTTATTGCTTTCTTAATTCACCCATAAAACGTTAACTGTAAAAAGAGTAAAGGGTTTCTACGTGTTCAATTTGCTTTTTCCCAATTACCAGATCGTTGTCGGAGCCACCAGTTTGTTTTATACGCGAATTGAATGTAGTGACGTCTCTGGCACTGGCAGCTCTCTGACTAATAGATTGGCATGGGCAGCCTGCTCCAGGCTGATTGCTATGCGAGCCGCGAGCGGCCGCCACCGGCCTTTGTTTGCGTTTCACATTGTCCTATCGTTCCTTTCTGTTCCTACTTTTACTGAATACTTATAGTTAGGTTTCCTGCCCAATTATATAGTTAACGGACGCCCATTACCCGCCTCTCCGCATTTTAACTTTAATAATGATTCAAGTAATGTAGTATGTAATTTTGCGTACTTGAAAGTCTCAAGGAATAAAAGGTGGGCGCGGGGTACTGTACTTCTAGATTGGCAAGGTCGTGAACCTGCAAAACGTCAATTATTGTTAACTTATTTTTTCCATGCATGTCGTGAATTTTGAATGTTATATAATTAGTATGTCAATTATCTGCCCCAAGTGTAAAATATAATATTAATTATGTGGTTATAAAATATTTTTTACTTAAAGGCATTAGTACCATAACCCGTAAATTATTGTTCGATTGTATCAAGAAACCCAGCAGCTCCTGGCGGTTCTTCTTATAATAATTATCAATTTTGTACCGCACATGAATTATATAATACTAATATAGGCAGTCAATTATTACCGAATTTGGCACGGATATGACGCACTAACACTGTTTCTATCCTGAAAATTAAGAATATCAATAAATTCCTTCAAAATTTATGGCACAAGCCAAGCCACAACCCTAAACTAGTTAACCATGAAACGGAAAATGTTCGATGGCATAGCCACTAACGTATTGCGTCGGATGTGGTGGGACTGCGGTCAGAACTTGTATCGGTACTCGAAAAAGTACCTACCTATTTTAGGTAATCATCAGGTATTTTTGCCAATAAAACTGTCATTTAGTTAGTAGTAGTAATTATGAAATATGTAAGTGTAAAAATAATTTTCAGCTGGGGATACCTATAAGATGTCTAGGTATTTATACTATATAGACATGTTCTATTAGTAATATATAAAGCTGAACAATTATGCATCCGGGCCGGACCGCTAGTCAATAATAATTATATCGTCAATAATCGTAAATAAAAAAAATAATATAAGTACATAATAAGACAGTGCTAGGGTAGCAAGACTATTTGATTTTCTAAACTCTGAAATATGCATTTTATAGTTTCATCGTGAACTTTTCGTAATTGTTCATCCAGTAGTTCGTTTGCCGTTCAGGCATCTCCTAAGTACAGCCTGCTGAGTTATGGATATTGATTTTCTAGTCCTCGACAGATCCACTAACGAGTGTTAACCGAGACTTTGCAAAAATCGACGGAATAACTAGAAACGAGGGCAAGAACTATACGATTAAATAGTTTGTTTTCTTTAGTCCAGACACAGAGCAGACTAGCGTCTATATCTAGATTATTTGTGACCCAGTTTCCTCAACTTGATTGATCGGACAATGTATTCTCACGTTTTTATAGTAAGCACCGTAGTAGATAGAAAACTACGTTTTCCTATAAAAATTGCCTATTTCGATGTTCTAAATTGTTTGATTATGAATTACGTCAGTGTACAAGGGTTTACCTTTAATCACAAGCAACTGTCTATCTGATAATAATTTATACTGTATACTGAATGGATACAAATTGTTTTTCATATATGTCTTCGTTTGGCATTGACCTAGAGTCTAGTTTGTGGCGACGCGTTATTTCCAATTTAGGAATGAGACGTAACCAAGAAAAATTGCTGTCTATTAAGGCGAAATCAAATCCTTCTATAAATTATTATTCTACTATGTGAAATAATTGAGTCTAGTAAAATAAAACAATTTACATACATACATAAATAAACTCACGCCTTGTTCCCAGAAGGGGTAGGCAGAGGTGCCAGGACACCAACATTTCGCCGTGTATGTTCCGTCCAATAATGTTATAGGTGGCGAGCCTATCACCATATCGGGCACAATTTCCTGACTCTGGGTTGATACTGAATAGGAAAATCCAATATCACTTTGCCCAACCCGGGATTCGAACGCGAGACCTCAGCTTTGTAACCGTACCGTAGTACAACTACGCTACCGAGGCAGTAAAACAATGTATAATGAATTATAAATGTATACTAAGTAATTAACTCCACCCAATATTTAATGTAGGGTACGTCCTGGAGGCAGGCCTGTTATATTGCAGGCTATTTAATTCTGTATGAGATAATACACATCGAATTCATTCTTGTACCCAATTAATAGACCTAACCTGTTTTCTTTTATTCCACCGAAACATTGGAGAAACTCCGGGACCTTACAAAGATTACGGTGAAATTCCTCCGGTTCGAGCTTGTAGAAGCATTACTTATAGGAAGTAGTTTCTTCCTCGGTTAAACTTTTATCTACTAGCTAGGGCGATGTGTGGCATCACCTCGTCGTATTCGTCTCCGAACAGGATCGGTTCTCCAACTCTGCTGCCTTTTTCACTATTACGGCTTCACATCAGACTTTTCACTGGCGTTCTCCCCCCAACATTGCCAACAAGACAGCTGACAGGGAGACGTTATTAGTCCGGTCATTTTAGACATTTGAAATAACAAAAATTCCGACAGAGCCAAATTTTTGTGGACAGCTTGGGTTCAGCATCAGAAAGAAATCTTCAAAAGTCCCCATCGATCCCATGTGTGCTAAAAAAGTTATTCGGGGTCAAATGTCAAAATTTCAGGTTTTTTAGATTTTTCTCGAAAATGGTAAGTTTTTTCGAAAAATAACCTTAGACCAAAATTGTAGATCCGAAAATCCTCTACAAAAAAGTATCAGTATTTTTTTTTCCTAAGGGTCACCATTTCTGAGATATCGCGACTGCAAGAATTTAGAGTAACGTTATTTTATTTTATTTTATTTTATTTGGGTGGCTCACAGCTATCAATAGCAAACAAACATATATTAAACAAATTGCATACAAAAGATAGCCAATTACGAGCTACCGCAGATAGGTTGCAAAAGTTACAATATCTAATTGTCTTACTACTCGTATCTTTAAAGTTAGTTATCAGAAATTACAAAATTATATTACTTATACTAAACATGATATGCACACATTTCCACGCCACCTGTAAGGTAGTGTACTCGACGCGTTTTTTTTAACGTGGTTTCCCCAGTAGGCCTACTCCACGAGCTGTCATGATGTAAATTTCAGAGAGAATACTTTTCTAAATGCATAATGAATATTGATATTGATTTTTATTGGTTCAGTATCAGTATCAGTATCAGCCCATATACGTCCCACTGCAGGGCACGGGCCTACTCTACAATCGAGAGTGCGATTGAGAGTGGTTAGGCCATATAGTCCACCACGCTGGCCTAGTGCGGGTTGGCTTTTATTGGTTATTGAGTTTAAATGTATTTCTGATTTATTTTCATATTTTAGTCTGATTCATACTCTTCAAAGTCTACTTCAATAGTTATGTCTTCTTAGATTTCTTCTTTTTTTTTATTTTTTTATTGCAGTGAATGGCGAGACGAGCATGCCGTTCGCCTGATGGTAAGCGATACGACGGCTCATAAACAGTAGCAACATTCCACTGCGCTCGCCATCCTGAGACATAAGATGTTAAGTCTCAATATGTCCAGTAGTTGCTCTGGCTACAATGTCCTTCAATCCGAAACACAACAGCGCATTTAAGCAGTGTTGTTTCACGGGAGAAATAGACATTGCGGTGGTACCTACCCAGATGGCCTCTCACATATGAGAGACCTACCACCAGTAAAGTTCTTCTTCCTCTTCCTGGATGTTCATACACATAAGCCTTCCTCTATTGTATTCAATTCAACATTTGAACTAGACTGATCTCGGCAATTCGTACACGTTAGAGAGCATAGTAACCCTACTTTCTTGCAGCCACATTTGCCTCTGCAATCTTTTTTGCAATTACAAAAAATAGAGTTAAGAAGTTTTTCTGGAGCGGGTGGCAGTAGTTTGAATCGGTACCAAAGTATTATCTATTATTTTCCAACCCCAGTCTTCCGGGTACAATTGATTGCCTAGTCACGTCTGAACTAGATAATATACCCGATACAAATGTTGAATAGCAGATGCCGATGTTGGAGGAAGACATTAGAGTTGTATTTGCTTCTTGTTTCGTGTATTTTTGACAAAGGTTGAATATCGGTGTTTATCAATGCAATTTTTTTTTTGTTGCTCCATAAGCAGCAAAAAGAAGGTGAATTCCTTTGGTAATTATTGTTTGAGGTAAAGAATCAGGTTCTGTAAATACTTTTGCGCAGTCAATTAAATCTTTCTTTTCAAATAATTTTAAAACTGAAGTCTTGCCTCTTCTATATATTGCTGATGTAGTATCGCAGCCGGTTATCGCATGTAAAAAAATATTTTTGCATGCAATAACCGGCTGACTTGACTGCGCAAAAGTATTTACAGAACCTGATTCTTTACCTCAAACAATTGAATTCAAAGGAATTCACTTTCTTCTTGCTGTTTATGGAGCTCCAAAAAAAAATTAATTGCATTGATAAACACCGATATTCAACCATTGTCAAAAATACACGAAACAAGAAGCAAATACAACTCTAATGTCTTCCTCCAACATCGGCATCTACTATTCAACATTTGTATCGGGTATATTATCAAGTTCAGACGTGACTAGGCAATCAATTGAACCCGGAAGACTGGGGTTGGAAAATAATAGATAATACTTTGGTACCGATTCAAACTTTGCTGCCACCCGCTCCAGAAAAACTTCTTAACTCTATTTTTTGTAATAATTGCAAAAAAGATTGCAGCGGCAAATGTGGCTGCAAGAAAGTAGGGTTACTATGTTCTCTAACGTGTACGAATTGCCGAGATCAGTCTAGTTCAAATGTTGAATTGAATACAATAGAGGAAGGCTTATGTGATTTTGATGAAGAAACAGCTGATTCATTTTCTTTTGAACAATTTTTGAACATCCAGGAAGAGGAAGAAGAAGAAATCGAAGAAGACATGACTATTGAAGTAGACTGAAGCGTATAAATCAGACTAAAATGTGAAAATAAATCAGAAACACACTTAAACTCAATAACCAATAAAAATCAATATCAATATTCATTATGCATTTAGAAAAGTATTTTCCCTGAAATTTACATTATGACAGCTCGTGGAGTAGGCCTACTGGGGAAACCACGTTAAAAAAAACGCGTCGAGTACACTACCTCACAGGTGGCGTGGAAATGTATGCATATCATGTATAACGTTACTCTAAACTCTTGCAGTCGCGATATCTCAGAAATGGTGACCCTTAGAAAGAAAAATGACTGATACTTTTTTGTAGAGGATTTTCGGATCTACAAATTTGGTCTGCGGTTATTTTTGTAAAAAACTTACCATTTTCGAGAAAAATCCAAAAAACCTGAAATTTTGAATTGACCCCAAATAACTTTTTTAGCACACATGGGATCGATGGGGACTTTTGAAGATTTCTTTCTGATGGTGAACCCAAGCTGTCCACAAAAATTTGGCTCTGTCGTAATTTTTGTTATTTGACCACTATTTTTATGTCTAAAATGACCGGACTATATAACTTATATGTAGAAACTTGTACCTCACATTGGCATACGACTCGACAGCCATTTCTGGTTATCCCCTCTATAGTGCTTTACTATATTCATAAGGTTTATATTTAACAGTAGTAATGGTAATTATAGCCGATTGAAATTAACATCACTTTGTTATTTTTGAAGCCTTAGCATGCCCTATATTGTTTAAACAATGAAACTGGTCATATATGTGTTACAATCATTTTTAACAGCTAAAATAACACACAGAAAATTGACTGTTCGGTTTCTTCTTTATAATTATTTATATTATATTTCTTAGTTTCGTAAAAAAAACTCACATGACTAATTACATGACATCGTATAAAAATATTAGCCGGTCGGTTTTGTAAATTACATTCGCAAATTGCAATATTTAGTTTATTTATATAACTTGTAAAATTTTATTATCCACTTCAGTTGCTATTTGTGATTGCTATTGCTATTTATACACTATTCAACAGTAAACAAATGTGGTCAATATTGAAATAAAACTATTATTTACGGATTTTATCGCGAATTTGGTTTAATTTTTACATTTTTGACTTCCCGATACTGATACCGACTGGTCAATAGCTCATAAATTTCTTGAGAATGTGTAGACTTTTTTATGATTGATGCACTCTGAGTTTCGGCTTATAATTTATAAACCCAGTGTGTCTCTATCAAAATATTTAATATAACAATAACTATTATGAATACAATAGAACGACCTGAATCGCGCAGCGGCAGACTATGAGCTAATCAATCTGACCATTAAAATTAATTTGCATTTACTGGACGTCAGCAAAATCCTGCTATAGATTACTTAATATAATTGCACTTAGAAATTGCCTGCGCTTTAGTGTTTTAATTAATTAATTATCTATATTAGCCATATTTGCGCACCTTAATGCAATGTGTTTAATATCCGTGAAACCTGTGAAAAATAGCCATTATAGTACGTAACTAAAGGGCTTACTGTTAACTAAATCTAGACATTTCTATCTTCATTATTATATCAGTTGATGCTTCAGAAATAAATAATACAAATCTAAATACAATTGTTTTGGCAAAGAATAATTATTTCATAAAGAGAGGCGTGAAGATTTCAATGCCCGATTTAAAATAGGTAAAGCTAAAAGTTTGAATACTTTCTATCTACGGCGGTGATCACTTACCAGTAGGTGAACCGAATGCTCGTTTGTCCCCTATAGCATAAAAAAACCTACATTCTCTAGACGCTGGATGCAGGCCGCTTCCAACAGGTCGATGTTGAGATCCTTGGGAGAAGCCTATGTTTAGCACCAGCAGTGTGTAAAGTTTGTAAAAATATTTTAAAGTGTCGTGCTTGCTTATTACCAATGGAATATATCCTTAAGCATACATATCCTTAAATGAGGATTATTGCAAAACTAGAACCCGTTACACTATTGGTCCAGCTGAGTTTACGATTTGTTTAACAACTATATTTGACATGGTACTAATTTAACGCAATACTCAATATTAATGGTATTATGTCAGTGTGGTACACAAAAATTCTTTTCCGCGAAAGGGATCAGATATTTAACATTACAGATAAAAAATCATATGCGCTGACCACATAAGACGCATGTTAAATTGTCCTTGGCTTTATAGTTTCAAAATCGGTAGTCATTAAAACATGTTATAAAAACAGTTAATCGGAAAGACGCAAGCGTGAATCTGTTGAGAAATGATTGGCCTCATTCTGTTTTACTGTCTCCTAAAAAGCGACTAAAATGACGAAGCAACCAAAAAAGAATATAATAAATTATGGGTTTACTTTACGCATATCTCTTCAAAGTTATGTGTGTTCCTACCTAGATATCATTCGACATACAGGTGAAAGAAAACTTCGGGAGAAGTCCCATTTTCCTGAGTTCTCTACGGGAGTTTCAAAAGCGAATCTGAAGACTGTAGGTACTAAACCAATATCTGTATAGCCTGACAATTCTCAGTTATTGAGGAAACACAAACTTGAGGCGGTTCACTAGCACATGAGCTGTTTTAGACAAATATCTCTATAACAAAACAGAATATTAATACCCTTACAAAATGTCGCTAAGATAACCAGTTTGTCCATTTGTCGCGACTATCGCAGTAGGCGTAGTTGATATTCTCGTACGACTATAATGGTTTGCGACTGAATATTGTTAGGATCCTGTAGATGGCAGTAGCATTTGCTATATTTGACATTTTACCAGTTATTTTTGGAATACTACACGCAACGGGTTGCAGCTTATTATTTATTTTTGTTATTTTTTATCTTGTTGTAGCACGGTTAATACAAATGATCTTCACTATAAAATATTGACACTTGTTAAAATATTATGAACATACGAGTATAATTGTTCATTTATAAATTTACTTCAGCAGTTTGGAAGAATCGGGTTTAAAGAACTAATTTAACTAAGACGATGGTCCAGAGGTACTTTAATCTTTGGTCAAGAGCTTTACCCCCGGCATTTTGTTTTTGTATTTAAAAGTTGGAGATGACACAAAAAAGTACATAGAGCTTTTTTAATTGGTTATCAGTTAAGTATCACAATCATAAATAATCTTAATATTTTTAAAACTAACTACACATGCATTTTCAACAAAACCACCACGGTACTAAACCAAAACAAACCACTGAACTATATCAAAAAAAAGTTATAGTTCAAACCATTAGTACAGACGGCGAGCGCATTAAACTCATCCAAGTAGTAAAACTGCTAGTAAACTTTACGGTATTCCATTGCGGTGGTGTCTCGAGGGTGATCCAATCAGGTGCCACTTCCTACTCGGTAAATGGATATCAACACGTCTGCCCGTATAAATAGTACCAACGTGAAAACATTACAAAACCACGTTTGAATTTCGAATGTTTATCGGATCGCTGCTTCCGAATTCGGAAATTGAATTGAAAAGGAATCGGTTTTTTGGATTGATTTGTATAACTGATTCGATGAGTGTTTTTGTTGGCTTAAGTTTAATATACAAATTATGGTAAAAACAGTATAATATCGCCCCGCTGAAATGATTGAACTTCTCAACACTACTTCCCAGTTGTAATTACTACAAGTATGATAATATAATTAGCGAATTTATCGCGTACCGATTCAACCATCACCATCAATATCAATTGTTATCGATAGTTAAAGGTTTTTATAGCCTGGCGGCTGGCTGTGAAATCGAACTGGCCAAACATAAAAATATTTCAGTTTCAAAGAGATCCAGTGACGGCCTAGACGAACTGTTAAATAGTTGTATTACATCGAATTCCAGTAATGCCCAATTTAGCATGCGACGCTCCACCGAAATTCGTTTTAAATAGGAAATGTATTGATTATTATATTTGCTCCATTCATTCCATTTCCATTGGTTCCATAAAAATTAATGAAGTTGTCGGAACAAAACTGCAGATAGATCGCGAATTGAGCAATTCAAAGCTGAACAACAGCTTTGATAGATACTAGGAGAGCATTCACAGACATTCACTCTATCTATGAACGGAATGAGAACTCGGTTATCCGCGGGTAAATACGACGTAATTGCTTTTTGTACGGCTACCATAGTGTTAATCTCGGTAAACAGTGTCCAGTGATGAAATGAGTTCACAGTTTTGTGTTTGATCCCCCTGTTGTTTTGTTTGGATTATAAAATAATTTTTTCGTTCCACGTTCATATGATTTGGTAATTGAGGTTTTAATTGCCTTTACAGCATTCATGCATAGGGTCTTCGCAATGAGTTTGTGATGCTTATGAGTTGCTACTTTCTTAACATCGAATCCTACTGGATCTTTAGTTTGAAGTGTAGTTTCATAAAATATTGTCATTTCAATAGAACTATTTGACCTGAAAATATTCAAATATTCTGTAATTGATGAGTGTTTACATTGAACATAATTTAAAGCGAAAAGAGGGGCGAAAAGGTAACCGTCATTTATTTCACGAACTTTGCCACGGTGTTACATTGAAAAAAAAAAACATTTTACTTACTTTATAATTTATAAAAGAAGTTTTCCCTGGCAGCGTCGTAGATCCCTTTGCGGCAACACGCAATCTTTATTTACAGTTACAAACTGCGGTCATTAGTCGTAGCGATTTACAGGAACATTAAATGGTATAGGTCGGTTGTGAAAACATACGCCTTGGCAGTAAAAGACTAGAGTTGTCACATGAAGAAACTTTAACGTGACCATGCGTCCCGTTTTAATTGGGATTGTGCCTTTTTTCGCTACTCCGTCTCGCTGCAGTTCTCCGAAGCAAAGCTTCAGGATGCATATTAGGTTTTAGTTGCTGAATAATCAACACTGATAGGAGATAAGATTCTATAGCAAAGGGTAAACAGAATATTATAAAATAGTAAATTAAAGATGTAGAGGTAGAGAATGAAGGTAGAGATAAAATAGAAAATTATCATTCAAATTATAAACAAAAAATAGACTTCGATTCCGTAAATTTATTTTTTATATATTTCCATTTTAATGCAGCGAAAAACTATTCGCAAACCGTAAAGAAATATTATGATTTAAAAAAAACGACAGTTTTCGTTCTCAAACCGAGCTCTATTTTGAAACTGTCCCGTTTTGCATAAAAAGTAAAATGGTTACATCAAACAAGGTCTGTTGTTAGTAGTGACGCGTTATCAAAACACTTGTAATCTGTCAGTTTCGTCACATGCAGATTACATCACATCTCACGCGTAGTTCTGTGCGGAGCGTGTAGCGTATGCTCGTATGTAGGGCGGCGCGGCGGGAGCCATCCCATTACGGAAGGACTGCCGCCACTCGGCACTCAGTACGCTTTCTGTTGTCACCGACGAATATCCGATCCGCTCCATTGCTCCGATCGCGTCGCGACACTTCGCTCGCTGAAAGTTCATTTGAATCGTTCGAAATTCTGTCTTCAAAAGTGAAATTGGAAAATTCGCGGGTCACATGTGACAGTCAGCCGAGTGATATGAAAATACGGTTCGAAGTGCCCAACAAGTTGGAGATAACGTTCGGAAGAGGTATGTTTTGGTTTTTGTTTTGATGCGTTTATTCACATTTTTGTTACATAATTACCTTTTTTTATTGTAATATAACTCGTCGTGTAATATAATTGTTTTTAGAAAAGTATGTCCATATTTTGATATTATTTTAATGAAGTCATCGCAATTCCCTAAGTTCACTGTGGCATGTCAAACTTTTACCATGATTTCAATCGCCTTTCTATAATAATGAAAGCGATGATTTTCCTTGGGTATATTCGTGACCGTCGAAATTAATCTGTCACTGATTATAGAACAATATTAATGAAGTCTAACCTTTTGGTAGCGGTTCTAGTTTTGGCCGCATTGTTGTTTTAATGATATGTTTTAACTCTCCTTTTGTTCTGACTTATTTTACAATTTACTAGTCAACATGCCGCTAATAAATTGATTTCATTTCATCCCTGTTTTGTTAGTCGATGTTTTATTACTATAAATTCCATCCAAATATTGTCTGGCAGCGATTGCGTTCCATTCAATTGTATTCATTTTCTCGTGCGGTTATTTTTTTAATTTGTTAAATAATTCATATTAATTTTAATGACGATTTATTTATGCATTTCATAGGCATATCTAAAATTACTATCGGAATATAATTGGAAATAGCCTAGTCCCTTATTATCGTATTACAAGTGGTCCCTGAGTAGCGTAAAGGGTTTAATGAAATCTGCTTAGTGGCTTTGTTGTGTGTAAACAGCCTGCCTGAACATTACTTCTGAGGGTCTTTACTCTTCACATACATTATGCTGGCGGTATTTGACGTCACAAATTTAAAACATATTCAGAATTTTAAGCGAATGGGTTAAGGTATTACAATAAGCCTTTATGAAATTGGAAAGTTTGAAACTAATAGGAGGATCATATGGGGATTTTAACTGTCATTTAAGGCACTGATTTTTAGCATAAGGCGAAATGAATTTACTGTAGAACAATGTTATTTTTGAAATAGAAAAGCCTAGGCTAATTTTGCTTAGTTAGTAGCCTGCGCAAATAATATCATTAAATTAATGTTTTTGTAATCGGTTATCCTCAATTTATTATAAAAACTATAATAATTTAATATTCCGAACGTGTATGAATCAGTCAGGTCATGTATTTTTATATGTGTACATGTATCAGTATATTTGGCGTTAAAATATACTTTATGTATTAGTAATTATTGGCTAATAATATTTGTGTTTCGCGTCGGCTGACATAACCGCATGACGATTAGTTTGTATTTGTGAAATGTGTGAATAATGAAATTTCCACTACGGAATATGCTATTTATATTTAAAGTAATATATTTAAAATGTTTGTTAGCATAGTCTCTTCCACATCTTTCGATCTTTTTTGATTAACATGCTTGGGGCTTTACCCTTCTGTGTTATTATATGATCACTAATTATATGCCTTCTTTATTGTTAGGTTATTTTGCCATAAAGGATTTATTAAAAATTCAATACACATGATAAAAAAAATGTTATAACAAAGAACATACAGTCGAATTGATAACCTCCTCCTTTTATTGAAGTCGGTTAAAAACTGCAAATAACAACAGCCTCCATGGCATGTTAAGAAAATAGACGTCGTGGTTTTGATCGCTAAACTAAAACCAATGTTTGTGTGAGCCACGAGTATTTTTTTCGGGTCTGGGTATTGTGATACCAAAAATTGTCGTCAAAACTATATGTACACACGTGTGTTTGGTGTTTTGACATATTTATTGATTACTTACCGAACAGTGAAGGAAAACATCGTGAGAAAATCTGCATACAGTAGCGAATCGGAAGAGTTTATATGGTATGTAAAGTCCGGCCATACTAGGCCAACATGGTGGACTATGAAGCCTAACCCCTCTCAATAGTACTCTCGATCGTAGCGGAGGTCCAGAAACTGTAGTGGGACATATATGGGCTGAAATACGTCCCACTACAGAGTAATACTGAACTATTGAAAATAATGCTTACTGAACAAGTACAAACCCGCAATGTGTTTTTTTTTTCTAAATAATTTATTCCATTATCAGTTAACATATTATCAGTAACTGACCATCAAAGTTCATTTTTATTATCCTTCTTTCAATAGTTGATATATCCAGTTAGCCATGCATACATAGATAACACTTCCTGTCGCCTTTTGTCCATCCATGTTCAATTGCTGTCTATTCTTCGACTATGGGTACCGACGAGTAGATACGTCAGAATTTTGGTTTGTGCTTCAATTTTTGTATTGATTTTAGTGTCGATATCATTGATGGATTTGATTTTTCCACATTGCAGCATACAGCTAAAAGGGAGCCAATTGCAGGCGCAACAATTGTCTAGATTTAGTTAGCATATTTAAGTTTACTTTGTCATTTTTTATTTTTGTTTTATCCAGTTTTCTACTTTTGTTTATTTGCGGCTTCAATAAATGTATTTCTTTCTTTCTATAAAAAAATCAAACTACAACTTGGTTCCATGACGATCTGATTGTTAAACCGGAAAATCAATCAGTCTCGTTTTCCAGCCTAGAGCACAGACCACTGACTTTTCGAATTTAGGCGTGTATTCTTAGTTAAATAATGCTTAATTTGAAGTTTAAGGAAATCATCCTTATACAATTCGAAGACATTATGTGATGTCAACCAAACCGAATTGCTAAAAAATACCATTGCAAAACAATAAATAATATTTGTTGCGTTGTACACGTTGATTAATTAAGTATGGGGAAAAAATATTGTAAGAATACATATTGAAAGCGGGCCACAAAGAAACAAAGTGTAGGACTTATACCTTATTAATTTATATTTCTACAATATTCTATAATCCGATGAATTAAGAACCGTTAAAAATGCTGATGCTACAAAGAATTTAGGATGAAGAACGAGAAAGTTCAGTATCAGAACTATCAAGCTTGTCTGGATTCTGCTACTCTAAGAGTAGTGAGGTTGCCGTTTCCATGTGTTGTCATTTAGCTGTTCCATGCTTATTTGTGATGGAATATTGTGGTACTGCACTGACAACTAGTTTAATATCCCATCCGTCAACAATTACACCAAATTGGAGCAACGAGATAGGCTAACCACAATCCTACTATTATATTTATAAATAGGGTGATTGCAAACAGTGTGACAATTATACAGGGTTCGGAAACCGCGCATACATCTGTTTTCGTTAGAGTATATTATTAATTTAGTATGAGTTAAAATGATATGGAGATCTTTTTAAAAATGACTTCATAATAAAACAGCATAAAAATAATAAAAGAAAAACAGAAAAGGCAGTACAGTACGTGTTGTTGAGGGAGTTCTCACGCCATATCTTCTTCACATTTAAAACGCAGACTGAAGTCAGTATCATTAACTGACGATCCAAAAAAACGAAAAACTATGAAATAAAAAATAATTTGATTTATTTGATTAACTAAAGAATGAAAACACTTTGGAGAGTCTCAAAGGTATGTAGAATGCTCCTAAATAAAATATTCCAATTAATTTGATAACTGTGGAGGCTGAATGGTACGTAGAATGCCGCCCACTGTCTCGCGAGGAGTAGGTCACACTATAGGACAATGGCTTATAATAAACAGACAATGAGACTGCAGAACTAAGAACTGCTTAGCACAACGCGACGCGAAAGCATTTCTATTGTGGGGCATGGTTGAAAAAATTAGAACTATTTTAAAAATAAACATACAAATTACACAGTCCTTTTTTTTTTTTTTTTTTTTTTTTTTTTTTTCTCGCGGGGAAATTCCCTTTACGGACCATCCCACCCCCGAAGGGGCGAGGGTGTGTCGGACTCACCGGCGCCTTCCGAACCCAGCGACATGTTGTGCCGCCCGTGAACGTGGACGGGCGGCCGCTGGGTCGGGTCCCTACCACAATACGCGCCGAAATACCGACTAAAAACCCCGCGTCGGCCACCATGGGTGCACTTCAGAGACGGCCCCGGGTTACCGTTGAGCGGACGCGCCAGGACCGCCTCTTTGTGCACCGCCGCTTAGCGACGCGGCAAATGACGCGTGTTGCGTCACGTCTCGGGGGCCGCCAAGGTAGGGACGGCGGCCCCGTGTGGCCTCTGCGGCGCCGGGTTAGTTGTTGTCCCGGCGCCTCCTACGCCTCCTGTGGCGACGAGCGGGATCGGTCTGCTCCCGATCCCGCTCAGCGCTCTCCTTCTGCGACATGACACGTTCGCAGAAGGAGAGCATGGCTCGCCACGAACTCCGGCTGCCGACCATGGCGGCGACCACGGCCGGCAGCGAAAGGTCGCGTCCAACGACCGCAGTGAGAGCGCTGCGCTCCTCGTCCCAGGCTGGGCACTCCTCCAGCGTGTGCTGGGCCGTGTCCTCACGGCAGTTGCCACAATGGTGGCACACGGCGGACTCCTCCGCTCCGGCTATGCGACACAGGTACGCACCGAAGCAGCCGTGCCCGGTGAGCACCTGCGTCAGCCGGAAAGTCGGCGCGCCGTGGCGCCTGTCCAGCCACTGCTCGAGGACAGGTCGCACTGCCGCGACGGTCCTCGTACCAGCACTAGGGCTCTCCAGCCTGGAACGCCACTCCTCCACAGCGGACCTGCGGAGGGAGGCCAACATGGCCTCGACCTCCCTGGGGACCAACCTCTGCCCACGCCCGGACGCCTCCTCTCGTTGGAAAAAAGCTGACGAGAGGATCTTGGCGTCCAGCACCCAGGGCAGAGTTCCCGCCAATACGCAGGCCGCCTCGTGCGAGACCGTGCGGTAGCCCCTGATTATTCGCTGCGCCACCATGCGCTGCGGACGATGCAGCAGGCGGACGCAACGATCGCCCAGGGACCCGGCCCAAACGGGACACCCGTAGAGGGCCATGGACCGCACGACTCCAGCATAAAGATTTCGGCAAGAAATTACACAGTCCTGACTCAATATTGAGATACCAGTCTTATCTGGAACTATGAGAAGCTTTTCGGTGTCACAATATCTAGACCCATAACAAATACTCGTGGATAATACAAACGTTTGTCTCGGTTTGGGAAAGAAATCCGCAATCGCTCATTTCCTAATCGGTTTCTTATTCCACTATGCCTCGGAGTCGGTAAAAATATTGTCAAAAGATTGACAGAAAGACATTCCATTGGAAATCAAGTATCAGAGATAATATTTAAATATTGATAGCATCAATGTATATATTTTTGCCACTTATCAACTGTACGTTACAGGAATTTCTAACATTTATAATATTTTAATCTAACATTGGTTGACGTTATCTGGCGTTGTGATTGCAGAGGAAATTGTTTTACTTTTTGTTGCCAATGATCGAATTTATTTAAACACGATTTCCTTAAAAAAACATCTCAATAATCTTCTTTCAAATTGGTATATATACATATATTGGCATACCCTTTCATGTTAAAGTAATTTTATCATAATGGGAGATAATTTTATATCACGAGTTTCGATAAATTAACTATTATATTTATGACTTTTTTGACTTTGAAGGAATCCTAACGTCTTATTATAAGTGTTAACTCCTTAACTTTCTTCACATCAAGTTCATATGAATACTGTTACTGATCTGAAGGACTAACTGGTTATCGCAATACAAAAATAAAATAAATGTTTCAATATATCATGCAAATAGTATTCTGTGTCCAAGCAAATACAGCGTCAGTATAAAATATTACGTATGCTGATCGTGTTGAACATAAACGTATTGAACAAATCCTAAGTAAACAAGCCGCAGGCAGAAACATCCGCAAGGATTATGTAAGTCCTCACAAAAAGAACAGTAAATATTTGTTTAGAAATAAAACGATGTAGTTACTACGTACTTAAATATTAATCATTTCTTGCTGATTCTTTCAGTTGCCTGAATTATTGTCTACGCTCGAAATTTTAAGATTATAGTAGAGTACTTTCTTCTATCGATTGTTGCCTTTATATTTATGAAAATAAATGTACATTCCCAACAGTCACACATATAGTCCCCAAACTGATATACGTATGTATAAATTAGTGAAGAAATTAATTAATTAGACACCGAGGACCTAGAAATAGCCCTTTGATGGAATCTACCTGCTCTCTAAACGCATGCTATACAGCAATAGGGTATTTGACTATTATCGATTTTTGGTATTATTTCACTTACAAACACAAATACGTTAAAAATAAAGCCTTGCTGTCAAAAAAGTATTTAAATAGCTTGTAATATTAGGCAAATATTAATATTTAAAATTAAAGAGTAGGGGTGTAGTGGGGACATCTTGCTGTCTCTTTCACACCCGCACACTGTAATGTATAATAGCCCTAGTGACGTCACTATCTTGGTTTTGCATTTCTTTTCTGTTACTCCCACTACAAGATTTAAAACGCTTCTAACTTGTTCCATTCTGAATGGATTTATAAATTTCTTTGTTTGTTAGACCATAGCTGTGGATACGTGTTGATAAATACAATAAAAAAATTGGAGTCAATTACCCTATTAAGAGCGATGCAACCCCTTACGTCCTTATTCATATTCAATTTTAATATGTTCTCATTTTAGGCACATTTATTTGTGTTTTTCGCTCTAATAGAATTCAAAAGTCGTTCAAAAGGGACAAATCATTCGATAGCTAAAATAATAATAATAAACGCCCAACAGTCACATATATTATAGTTCACACTAAGATCGAGTCTTGTGTCGTGGGCTGTGGTCGTGGGTAACAAGAACTACGAGAGACTTTTCGGTCTCACAAACACCCAGATCCGAAAGAAATTTATTTCATTTATTTATTTACTATTATTTTTTGTAGGCCGCACAAACATTTCTCTCGTAGCGGGAATTGAACCCGCGGCCTCTCGATTCATAGGCGTTTTCTAACCAACTGCGCCACGGAGGCTGTCACAAAATAGGTTTTAAAACTGTCTATGTATAAGAGACTGCCTCTGGCGTCCTAGTTGATAGGCCAAACCCGGCTTACACTAACTGGCGGTTACAGAGAATATAAATTATAATACACCCAACAGTCTGCATAGATAGTCCTGACCCTACACTAAGATCGAGTCTGGTGTCCTGGGTATCAGGAACTACGAGAGACTTTTCGGCCTCACAAACACCCAGACCCGAAACAAATATCTGTGGATCACACAAACATTTGTTTTAGTGCAGGGATCAAACCCGCGGCCTCAAGTTTCTCAGCCGGCATCCAACCAACTGCGCCACGGAGGATGTCAATATAGAAAGTTACCGCTGCGGGAAATCAAAACTATAAGTTATATAAATAAATACATGTCATTTATTAGTCCGAGCAGGAGTATCGGTGTAGATTCGGAGAACTCGTAATGAAATTGTGCAATAGTTTCCAATTGTACCCAGTTGTAATTAGCTTTGCACAACGTTAGACCACATCCTGGATTAACACATGCAATCCATTTTACACTGCAATATGGAACAGTATGATATGAATATCAATATGTATGTTGGTAATTATGAGCTGGTTTATTTACATGCAGTTGTGTTTGCGGGATAATTAAATTATCCACAGGGTTTGTTGAGATTGCAGAATATTCTAGTAAACGTGACTTTAATAACGCGTTTCTTTTTTCGTTTTATTCAGTATTATATGGTCACTTTTTAGATTGTTTAATTCCAACATGTCAAGACTAATCTTCAGTTTCCATATTTGTAACATTATGAAATTCCTTTCGATTGTTAATTTCCTATTGTGAGATGAGTCAATAATTTAAAACCTTCTAAATTATCCTCGTAAAATCTCGTTTAGATCCACGGTTTAGGCTTATACATTGTCTGCCAGTCAGACATTATTAGAGTTTAATAATAAGTAGATGTAATTTTATTCCTTCGTAAAAAGCAACGTTATGTGATGAAAGCTATTCACAAAAGGACGTCTTACTTGGCCGAGTCGTAATTCTCATTCTTTCATTTCGTCTGGCAAGTAGCCAGTCCGTCTGTCACAGTTTTCGAGCCAGTCATTGGATTTCTGATTTTGCTTAACGATTGCTGTCAGTTACGAAGTGGGATTGACGGGTTTACGTGCTATAAGACAAATGGACGTGAGATTTGAGTTAAATATGATTGCTCCTCAACAAATTGAGCAGTATTCATTAAACCGCATGAAAAGAATAGTTTTTAAATCTGAGAAGCTGAATTACATAGATGAAGTGGTGGTAATTGTCCCGCCCTCACAGTCCCTACTACAACTCTTAAAATGAGCATATAATTCCTCAATGAATCTCCAGGAAAGTGGTGGACCTTTTTATCCTTTACTTATAACTGAAGACCATTTCTCTTTTATAGGTAAACTATATCCCTGCGTCACAATCTTAAAGTAGACTTATCCATCGCAGATCTTGCGTGTTACAAACCAACGGCTGGCGACCTCTGGGTGGCGTTTAATAAACTAATGAGGCAGTAAACAACGCATCAATGAATAAATGGAGTGGTTTACTTTTTTGTACCCTTGGGAACAAAATGTGTTTGCGTATGTAGGGAGTAGATCTTGTTCGATCATGCGTGATATCCCTATTAGGTCACTGAATCGGTGGCATAGATTAGCCATGTATTAAATTCCTTAAAAATTTTAAACTTGATGATTTTTTGAGTCTATATCTATATAAATGTAGTTTGCCTAAGTCTATGTTTTTAGTGACTTGAAGTCTGTAAACTGTGATGATGACTGCAATTCAGTTAGCATGAAAGAATCAAAATCTGTGCATGCCGCATACAAAAGGCAGTAAAATAGCGTATTGCGTCCAACTGCCACACAGATAGTGTCGGCACAAACTACTCTGGATACAAACGTTATCTGGCCATTGTGATGCCTCGCGACCGTGACTTAGATAACTTTGTAATAGCATGCGCTTCATATTTACCTATCTGTTTATAGTTTTCACAAGGAATATACTTTGGTGATAACTCTTTGGGACAGTTTTTTTTATTGCAATGAATGGCGTTCCGACCATGCCATACACCTAACGGTAAGCGATACTGCCGCTCATAAACAGTAGCAAAACCAAACAACACCTTGAATTACGAAGCAATGCTTGGCAAAATTTTATAAAAAACTACTTACAGGAGTATAGTGAATAACTTTTAAAAATGAACAATATAAACACACTGAAGAATATGTTAATTTCACGATGTTAATATAGCATCAATGCTATATTTAAGAGCATCTAATACTTTCAAATGTCAACCGCGAGAAATATCTTGTTGGCATTTAAATTAATTTATTGACGCACATGCCATATGCAGTTGCTAATATATACAAAAATAGAGATAAAAGGAAATGCCTTCTAAGATTTCGATGGAATAGGAGTCCATAGCCTTTATGCTGATTATAATGTAAAAGTTTTTAATGTGAAATTTCTAAGACCATGCCCTGCATGTGAGTGATCTTATTAAAATCATGGTCTCCTGACCACCTCTACAACTAATTTTAAAAATGTAAAGTACAGCAAATTATTTCAAGACGCTTAAGTTTCTGTTTATAGCTAGTTCATGCATATTCTGCACCATTAAAGTTAGGCACAGGCTGCTAACGTGCTCCTGTCTTATATTGGGTCCTTTAGCGAAGCGTGAAGATGCAATTCCGATCTGCTTGATCGGAATAATTATCGCGTCAAACCTGCTCAAGGACTCGCTTTGATCAGCATTTACGATAAACTATGTGCATTTACCTGCTATTTGCTTCCTATATTTTTCTCCATAGACCATACTGTGGATTATAGTTTAAACTAGAATTTTTATATCAAATTACAAATGACGATGGGCTCAGATCTATCAAATTGTGTCCTTGTAGCACCTTTTCCTACCCCTTCTGGGGAAAAGGCGTGATTATTTTTGGCGGATTTTAATTCATGTTGTAAGTTACTTTGCTATTGTTATATGTTCCTGGATTTAATATGACTTGTTCCTTTTGTTTCGTCGCGCGCAAGTGTCTGCTCTTTGTAATTGATTTGCATGATAGTGGGACATTTGTGACTGTCATAATGTTTACGATAGCGTTGGTATAAAATATACCACGGTACTTTGCTTCCGTGAGTGCGTCAGTCGATATATCCTAAGCTGTCTTATACACCGCAACGTGACTATGCTTGATTTCTGCTCTTGTTCACTAATTACCCTAAACTCGAGTGTATTAATTATGTTAAACTAAATAAATGTTTTACTCTTTAATCTCTACCTAAAATATCAATGATATTAAGTTTTTGGGATAGCAAAGCGTATGCACATATTTAGAGAAATTAGCACATTGTGTCGACAGGCCTGAAATGAACGTTAATCACCTTTTGGTACTCAATCTAGATAGCACTTAAAATCAGGTGAAGCATGGCTACTGTTATGATAGCAATAAGTAAAATATATAGTTCACGAAGGATGGGCTAACAACTTACCGACAAACTTTATGGAAAATTGTGTTCATTCCGAATACGCAAAATATTAATGAATTTTAAACAATAATTGAATAAATATTTGCGTATGTAAGGTATGCACAAGAGCAAGGTCAATCAGACAATGGATGAGCAAACGCCGGCCGGCATCGCCGACGTCCACATTCATACGAGTTTTATTGAAGGCCATTGCGTACACGAACATATTGAAAATAAATATGGTGATAACATTATAGAGTAATGAGAGATTAAAAACAACGCGGTTTCAGAAAATTCAGTAATGTATACATTTTTGTGTTTTAAAATCGCAGATGAAATTATGTTGACGAAATATTAATATTACGAATATTTTTGGCGCTCTAGGAATTTACACTACACAAGAGGATCGCATAAATGCATTACAAAGTTAGACTATAACTTTGTCTTTTTTCAGCCACAGAAAGTCCACTGCTGGAAATATTCAGCATTTTGCTGACCACACTTTCCATTTTACCGATTAAACCATAAACATAAGTATTGTCATATTTCGCGACCAAAATTTTGTTCACCTCGCCTTTACAGAAATTAATTAATTTCGGTGCAAACGTCTGCCTTTGTTACCATGCAGTTTAACACAAGCTGCTCGGTGCTAAGTCATAAAGCCTTGAGTCTGGCATGAGTCTACCTACATGCCCTTAATCCGCCATTTCGCTTCGCAGAGCGTCCCACGACAAGCTTGCTACAATTGTCTCCACTCCTTAACTCTTGACTACACTTATGAACCATATCTCAAATGTTCGTACGTTGCTCCCAGATTTTTCACGTAACATTCAAATGGACCTAATGTTTGTACCTGCCTTTGTGCAATTATGAATAAAGTTAAACAGGAATATTAATAGTAAAACACAAGTTTGTGCAAACTTTTTAATAATAATAATAATGTTTTTGTAACTTTTACCGTGTTTTTAGTACTTTTTTTTTCTTTAAAATGAAGCTTGTAACTAAAGTCTATGTATTTAAATATCGTGCAAGTTTGTTATAAACTGGCGTTGAGCTAGAGCTAGCTTGGGCGGAAAAGAATATAGCTCTGCATACTTTTTATTGTTAGGTAATTCCAACGGATCCGGACTGCAGAAAAAGTTACGAGAAAAAACTAGTTCGTAATAAAACAAACTTAATATCGCATACACTGTATAGCTTGATAGGTGGAAAACATATATATTTTTGGAAAATTAGTGCACATTTAAAAAATATGAACTTGCACGTCTTTAATACCAGCTAATTTTTAAAAAATTCTGTAAATATTCACAATTATTATATAAATACTATTAGATATTACAGTTATTTTAAAACCAAAGAGGTATTCTACACTGTTACTTTGTGGTTTAAATCATGTTAATTTCACATTAGCTATTTGCGTGGCAAATAATACTTACGATTTCTCTCCCGTAAAGGGGCATGTAAGGCTAACGACATAGTTATAAAAGTCATCATTGTCGTCAATGAGGGTAAATTCTTTGGTAACTATATATGGGATAGACATATGTTGTATTTTTTTGTCACTTGAATATCTAGGAAACTAAATAAAGGAGTCATTATTGATATCTATCCAGTAGTCGTGAATAATGCTAACAAAACGGTGGACCGATTGTATCACGATGACCAGTTTGATAAACTAGGTAGGTATATGGCCTAACCCCTCTCAATTGTTCGCTCGACTGTAGAAATTGCTCGGGCCCTGCAGTGTGACATGCATTTATAGATTGAACTATACACTATACATCTTAAATTTATGATGTCGTCATTTCAGTCCTGTTTCATTTTTTGCAATATTCAATATTCAAATTCCCGCGTCGAATTCCGATTGTTTCCCATTGTGTTGTGGACAGAAATTCGTAATAATATTTTCTTTGAAACGTTCACACTATTGTTACCCGGGTTATGCTTTTTATCTCTCGTATAATTAGTGTTATTAAGACGTCGTGCTGTGTGTTCATTTACTCGCAAACTATCAAGTTGTATTTCACACCAATATTTTTTACTATTAGAACATCCGGTAGCGAATAAGCCGACGTAATTGTTTCGACTGGCAAGAGATCAATAAATAAATACACCTAACAGTCACATACATAGTCCTGACCCCACACTAAAATTGAGTCTTATGTCGGGGATATTAGAAACGACCAGAGAATGTTGGTCTCGCAAACACCCAGACCTGAAACAAATTCCTGTCTATCATATATGTTTTATTCTCAGTTCGGGGATTTACTTTCTGACGGTTGATATTTCTCTTACCAAATATTGGGATTGTATTTAGACTGCAAACTTTCCTCAGATGGCCAAGATATTTAAATTTAGACACGGCTTATAATATGCGTGACGCAACTAATGATGAGAGGTCACTAGACTAATATTAAAATAATGTTATATACAGCTTTAAATTTTATATACCTAGGACTTCTTATGGCTTGGCCTGTTAATGATGATTAACTCTAGATATTAAATTTTGTAACCTGCCAATACTTTTTTAAATTGGCATAGGCGATACTCAGTAGTCCTATTAAATCATTATTCCCATTGATGTTGGTAATGATCTCGTTAAGGTCCGGGCTCAGTAGTTTACTGTCAAAATATGTAGGTCGCCGCGATGTGTGCCATCTCAATTGATACATAACTACTTGTCCAACATGTTAAGATGCACTCAGAGTTTGCTATAACTAAAAGCAGGATTTTGCTGCTTCAGAATTTAGACGAAAGAGCGTTCTGCAACATGGATGTAAACATCATGAAGCGACGAATTCGCCTAATTTTAGGATACGGCTAGATGTAAGAACTGGGAGGCTGCTATTACTTATTGCTTATATCAGTTATAGTGTAGAAAAATATTGATTTTTTAAAAATATTAATGAGTTTATGTACATAAATATGTATATATTTGCATGGTCACAATAAGTGAGTACGATACAACTGATTTTAAGTGCAGAGTAATCCAAATACAACATAGACGGTTATCTTTCGCCAAATAAAACAATTCTGCCTGGTCGAAATCTTTGATTATCAGGAACACAATATCAGTAGAGAAGTAATAAATAAATTATTTATGTGCTGCATGTGCAATGATAAAATACGTTCCAAATGTTGGATAAACAAGGGTAAACATGAATTTCCTGCTTCCACATATCTGGACCCAAACGAGATAAATATTCGTTGTACAAATATTTACACAAGAGCCCTTCGCGGCATGAACTGTTCACAAATGTTTTCTCCAACTTTACCCGAGTTTTGTAACTTTTGCTAATTAGCTTCAATATTTTATCTTTCGGTATAATAAGCACATATGACCTAGGCACAATTGACGGAGTTCTTTTATAATTGAGAGGGCATAGACCTTATTCAGCTGGCGTTTTGGTAACGTTAATTATCGCCCACCTTCGAATATGTGGTGGAGCAATTATACAGCCATCAACATCATGTCTATCCATTAGAAAAAAAAAACAATTTTAAATTATAGTACATACTAGATTTCTAAAGACAAACTAAAGGTGTTTTTGAACCTTCCTCTAAGCAATGTGATGTGTTCTCATCGAAGTTATCGCTAACTTCATCAATTCACTAATAAAACTCAAGAAACTGTCGGGTACTGTCTTAATTACGCTGTCAGCCCTGTCGGATCGTCCAGCTTTTGAGCGGGCATGTTCGGTTACACTCTGTTTGCTGGCATTCCGAACCGCGGTGGCCCCGTTTGTCTCGGTATCGGAACCAAACGATTCGGATGTTTGCCTTCATTCCGATCGAGCTCAGTGCACTTTTTTAAAACTATTTTCACCGACTGTTTACACTTTTATATTGTTTAATAAGATAATTTTGCTATGGTCAAATAAATTTCGCCTGGTTTAAGAATATATTGACGTCTATGTTTCAAGCCTGGACTACTTTTGGTTCAATGGAATATAACACATATGCATTACTCATCGCTATTGGTTGCATGATTTATTTGACGAGGCCAAGATAAGCCATTGATTATTTTGGAATTTAAAGGAGAAAACGTGCACATACCAATATATTTGTTATCATGGAAAATCTCCACACTGTCAACTGACGCACCCATAGCGGACTTATTCCAACGTCGCGATAGTTCGTAATCCGTATAAATATGTCTGATACAGGATTCATCTCAATGCGATCATAGTTTTATCTCATTGATTACCGAAGTCTTGCAGATAACGCTTACCAATGGCGAGTAGCGTGCCAAACACAACCGTCGCGATCTGACGTGTGGAAAAGTCGTTTAAGTAATGCGTTCAACCTTATACCTTTGTGATAAAACTACGGACACACACGTATTATTTGCATGCAGTGTACAAAGGTCGTATGTCAAAGGGTGATGCGATGTCGGAGCGCGACAGCAGCAGTGTCGGAGTGGTCACGGGCGGCGCATGCTGTCGCGTGCGCAGAAGTATGCAGTGCTTCGGATTCCGAGGTAATTACCTCAATTAATACGGAATAACCGCGCGAGACGAGCTCGCGACCGGCCACGTAACTAACAACGTAACCGCGCGCTCTCTCACTGTCAAATTTTACTTATCGCGTTCGAAACACTAGTTTGTGCTTGGTAGTCCCTTTAAACTTTGTCGTTTACGGTTATCGGCGCATAAAATCGGTGTTACGCTTTTATTTGGTTCGGTAAGTTAGGTAGCTTAACATTACGTGGTGATGGCTACGTCTTCAGATGCGAGTGGGTCGTCCGAACTCAGTGCACGTCCGACGCACGCGCTCGCGGATGTGTCGCATCAAATTCCGCATCTCCATCGCTCAGATGAGACTCAGCTTCTTTTTAATAAAGAGTGAAAGAATAGGCAAGTGATATGTTTATGTTTACTGTTTACATTATTTTTGGTGTTGTTTTTATTTCTGTCATGGATACTCGACGTTTTACAGTGATATTAACGTTGTTCAGTGTTCAATGCGTATCATTTGTCGTCGACGGTCATGACCGGATCAATTCTTACAAAATGTGTAAGGCTTCGCAGTGCGTCTGCAACAAAAATATTCAGGGGTAGCTTTGAAAAAAAATCTTTCTTTTTTCAATAAAAGTAACATACCGATACTGACCAACTGATATTGCTAATTTGGCATTTTATAGAAATGGACGCTCATATTATTTGACTTAAAAACAAATGAATAAAGTTGGAATATTTTTTACACAATCTACGTGATTTCAATCACAATAACAAAAACAATGAAGCAATCAGAAATTATTTTCGTTTTTAGTGGTTCCCTTTTCGTGTTGGTAAATACCTTTTCACATAAAATATTTATCAAATGTGTACCAAATTACACATTGTACGGCACGCTGTATAAATATGAGTGGATATTAAGCACTTTGGCTACGGTTACAAGGCCTCTGTGGTTTAACGTATCGCTGATCGATTTTACGGAATATTGACTTCACAAATATCACCAGCATACACTTCAAAATTTCCTCCAATGTCTGTTACACATTTAACATTAAATATTGCATACATATTTTTTCTGTGCTATCTAAAGGCTTTTTGCTCAACCTTTGACATCCTCCGTTGCTTAGTTATTTAAGATGATGAGAGGCTGTAGCTTCATTCCCCACCCAAAGATTAATGTTGTTGAGAGTAATACAGTTGAACATTGCAACTACGAGACTTCATCATTCTTCAATGACATTTTGTAATCAAAAGTAACGTGACTGCCCAATGTCATTTTCATACATTTTGATCTGTCCGCAGGCTTTCATGCCAACTGAAAAGTGACATTTTTTTGGCCTCTAGGTGGGTTTCCTGTGATCTCTTTCTATTAAACGTAACGATCACTCTTTTGTTGCTCCCAAAGGATAAATCACAACACTACTATAGAATCCTAGAAGTAGAGGATGATGTCATGCACCCAGCTCGTTATAAATCTTTTGCTTATGTATTCCATATTCTTAAACATTATTCGTCGTCTCCTCGAGACATAAATCTTAATGCTCTTAAGAATAATTTCACATACTAATTTACGATGTTACGATAGGTTCTCATAAACCGATGGGGTATCTATACCTTAAAGCTTGGTACCTAAGCAAATAACCAAGTATGAATTTGTCGGCTTCTGCTTAATCTATTGAAATATAAATATGAACGTTAGTAAGACATTTAAATATTAACCTTTATTATTAAGTAAAGGTTAATGTTTCATCAAATAATTAAAAATGATCATGGTCTCTGATTTTATTTATAATTTTATTGATATTTAATCTACTCATAATTGATTTAATTGAGCGATTATAACGAAATTGAATCTGATGTATAAATTAACGTGAACATTTATTGCAATTAATCAATATTACTGTGTCTATGTTTTTTTAGACACGTTGCAGGTACTATTGGTATTGGTATTTACATATGTAGAAATTTATTTTTCAATTAAAAATTTCAATTTAAATTATTATTAATGTAAAATGTTACCTTATTTGTAAAAAGCTCAAATCTTTCTCATATATTAAATTGTTCGCTCATTTTAATGAAATATAAATCAGACTTAGTAAGTCCAGTTATCTTTGGTTGAAAAACACTTAATTAATTTGGAACTGAGCTCGTTTTCGGTTCACCTGCCCGAATGAATTTGCTTTAAAGTTTTTATAGTAATAATAACTGAATCATTGCAACACTATATTCATTACGTTTAATAGTTTGTAATGATCGGGTTGAAACCACTGAATAAGATAATGTCCGCAATTTTTTAAACTGCTTCATTGATTACGATTTTAATGAGTTTTCTCCTGTTTACATCGGATGCATAATGTCGGTTGTTGTTTTCTTCCTATTTATAAACATGGCAGTAATTACTGTATTCGCTTAGGGATTAGCATAGAATGCGAACACTTTTCCAATTACCTCCTGTTTTAGTAAGGGTTCAAACTGACGCTTCATTATGACCAAATCATACAAAATTGAATTTTCGGCAAACTGCTTCCAAGGGTCAGGCTATAAAACGAATCATGAATTTGTTTTCAAAAATCTTTTGACTACTTTTAAAGATCTAGAATCTCATCTAATTCCTTCGCAAAATTCATAGATACTATTTGAAAAGATGAAATACTACTACGATGTTGGGAAATGTTGGTCTGCAGTGTTCTTATTTACTTTCGGCGATCAAGTTACCGTATTACCCACTATCCCACCGGTATACTTCGTACTGTTTGATGTCATTCACCTGGCTCTGCACTCTTATTACTCTTACATAATTCGTTTTTAGCTAATGAAAATAAATATTTATTAGTAGTTTTGTTTTTAGCCGCAGGAATTTTATTTTTGAATTAATGCACAAATATTTATGATATCACTTGAAAGGACTTCTACTAAAGGCTTTTGAGTTTTGGAGTTTTGGAGTTTACCTCTCCATTAAACTTATTTAGCAATTATTGATTGTACTAGATTAGAGGCTACTTTAAAGTTAAAATATCATCAAAGCCAAGATTCTGAGTTTTGAAATAGTTAAACGATAGCTGCCAACACGGTCTAGGAGTTAGGACCCTCTTCAAAACACGATCTAGTCTGAAACAACATTGCGATATTTTAAAAAATGTACATCAGTAATTCATCTTTTTCTTCGCTACTGGAAGTCTATTTCCGAACATATGCCTCCTTCAAGGATTACCACAGCGATCTGTTCGACATGACCTGCCTGTATCCGGCAACTTCCTTTAACCTTTATTACGTCCTTCCATACTACCTATCCACATTATTATTAGTTGAAGTAATCAGAATGAATGATGTTGCGGAAAGTACTAGAGCGAGGTGATAATCATCTGCATTGAGTGTGACGTATGAAGGCTATGTTGACGTACACTGTCCCACGTGGTTTAGTCCTTAGTCTTCGCGCGTACTTGACACTGTTTTGTATCCGCGTTGTCCCTGCGCTGGGTAAAGGCCTCCCCGTCTAGTAATCCCTCGACGAATCGCGATGCTATGCTATTGTGAAACAGTTATAGTGAATTGATCGTGTTCGACACGCCTTCTCGGTCTACTGCGGACAGTTCAGAGGTCCATGTACTATTGTTGATCCACATCCAGTGCCTAAGTCAAATTCAGTTTTAGTTTAGTAATCTTTAGGATTAAGCAAAAAAAATCAGTTCCATTGCTCGTTTGCAGATGTAACAAAACTACGTATTTTACTTCGAAACACAATGGAATTCGATGTAAAGGTTATTTGACAAAAAAGTATTGTTCAGTGTTTGATTACTTCCTTTGTGATTTGCTCGTGGACCTGTTCGTTTGAAGCTCGTCATCACGTTCAGTTTCATCCTCCGTTGTAATCTGTTCTCGTTTGTCTTTTGCTTGATGACAGATTTTCGCGTTTCAGGCAGACACGGTATACGAGCGACACACTGAATATTTTTTTATTGTTTTTTGCGTTTGCTTTGGGATATACGGATATGTTTTGTATGGAATGTTATGCTTGAAATCTCAATTCCAATGTAGATAGTAAGTTTTTAATAGGTATTATCGGTTATATTAAGAACTATTCATAAAAATGTTGGAGTTGAGCAAATATCTCAACAAAAATATTTCGAGCATACCGGAATCCAAATATCTCTTTACATTCAATAAATCATGAATCATAGATAGATACAAGATCGTCCAGATAAAGGACTCCCAAACCGACAAAATAGTTTAAAATTGCAAGTGTTTTGGAAAAACCCGCTGATCTGGTAACACACTTAACCCAGCGGATATCGCATTACCTAAAAGCACGTCTTCCGATGAGATTAGGTTGCGAGCGGCATATCAATGAGGCTGGAGAGCCCTCCAGGCCACAATACAGGCCATTGAACCGCACCACGCGATAGTTAAGGCGATCTAGAACGGGATTTCAGGGCCTTCTACGTCCCCGTACTCAAATAACCCCATGCAACAAAGGCTGTGTTTGTTTTGGTATACGCCTGTTGAAGTTTAGTGTTGTGCCCAACAATTTGGGAATGGTTTATTTAAGTTTGTAGGAATTCTTGGAAAACACTGCTAGTTTTATGATTTTTGGTCTTTTTGCCGTAGGGTAAAGTCTGTGGGTAAATTTTAACCACTGGTATAGTTTCACTTTAAGAAATACAGACCAAAGCAATTCGTTGTATTCAATTTGTTGTATACTTAATCTGATTACGTTTTAAAAGTAACCATTTCATTAAGATAAAAACAAAAGATGAAATAAAATGCCATACATTGTAATTACACATTTAAAAGCCTTGCATTGAACAGCTCTTGCTCTTGAAGCTCAAGAGAGCGGCACTTCGCTTTTTATTTCAGTTACTCGTATAAAGCAAATCATCTTGTGCCGCCTGGTCTGAACTGCAATATTTGATAAGGTCTGATTTAAGATCGTGGGAATTCCTGATAATGGAAATGTATTTGTTTAAAGCGTGTGAATTTTAGATTTTGTTGTATTCAATCATTTTGTTTATTAATGATCGGCGGTGTGTTTTTCTTAACATTCCTTAAAAAGTGTATTTGATATGTTGTGACTATAAATACATTCCTATGATTATTTCTCACGTAGGGTCAGCGAAATGGGATGTAGATTCAGGATTCGTAAAATACTCTCTCAGCTTGATGCTTTTTCACATTCTTGCTCGAATCTTAACAGAAAGGTGTACAGATAACGTTTTCTTCTATTCAGACAGCACAGGGAAAGCTAACTGACTTACTTACTTCCTTTCTACCGTCTCATTTTGTTTGACATTATTGTATCCATTTTTCTCGTTTGATTTTTACCAACCAAAATATTGAAGGTAGCCTCTTTATCTTTGTGAATTATATGTTGTTACTTACTTTACTTACTTACCTGAGATTCTTTTGCTGACATTATCTTATTATCTTATTCGGACTTCAAAATCCAACCTTGTTCTACAGAAGTATAAACTTATGCATTTATTCTGATTCCAAGTTACAATCCAAGAATACGAGTATATACGTTATATGTATGTAGTGAGGCATTATTAATGTATGAAATATTTTATCATAATATGTAAAGGTGATTGAGTTTGGCCGTGTTCGTGTCAGAATATTTGGAACTCGTTTCCGAAACAGCTGGGACATGATGTAAGAGCAACTCTGTCTAGTTACTCCCGGGAGAAACTAAGTTCCTACGACGTGTTTAGGACTTAGTTTACATATAGTGTCTTATTAATATACATAAATGTATGTATAATGTACATAAACTCTCGCCTTTTTCCCAGAAGGGGTAGGCAGAGGCAATCACGTCACCCGCTTTTTGCCTTATGTTTTCTATTCCATGATATTATGATCCCCTATATTTAGAACAAATTCTGGACTGATAATGAATAGAAAAATCCAGTATGACTTTGTTCCGCCCGGGATTCGAACCCGAGATCTCAGACCAACGAGGCAGTATTTATTAATGTAGGATCAATAATAAAAAACAATGTAGTTGTAGGATGACGGTAATAAAATCCATTGTGTTAATTATTTAACTATAATTATCACCACACGTTATAATTAACGGATTAACGGTTTATCCGAATATCTGCGACAACTTGTTACTTTTATAGTAAACACGCGTATGTCTATGCTTCACAGCCGACTGCTGGATCTCGAATATACCTTGTCTACGATCCGGACGCGCTTTATATTGCAAACTGTCATGCTCCCACCCTTACTCTGACTGTGGGTAGTGAAATAGAACCACAATCGGGTTTCCTTTAATAAAATTACTTCTACAACTACCCGTAGATTCCTAAGGGCCGATTTACAATTATTTAACATGTGGGCTCTACATAAGAACACCCCAACACGGCCATACTGACGTGCACACGTCCTCGTGTGTGTGTCTATACATCATTTGAGGACAAGTAAATTATTCGTTCGTTCATCCTGACTCAGTTCACATAATATAACAATTCGCAAAATGGTAATAATTATTATACAGTCTAGTCCGGAAAGCATTCCCTTCAGACAACCATTCAAGTGCGCAGATTGTTCCTTCAGTTTTAAAACTGGACCGAACTATGCTAGACCGGGATAGTTCCCCTTTAGCCTAATGGTTGTTGGACCGGTTAAACCCTTCAATAACTTTCCCTTGGACCAGTCTCTGAGACCCCTCAAGTGCGCAGATTTTTCCTTCAGTTTGAAAACTGGACCGAACTATGCTAGACCGGGATAGTTCCCCTTTAGCCTAATGGTTGTTGGACCGGCTATACCCTTCAACAACTTTCCCTTGGACCAGTCACTTAGACCCTTCAAGTGTACAGATTGTTCCTTCAGTTTGAAAACTGGACCGAACTGTGCTAGACCGGGATAGTTCCCCTTTAGCCTACACAAATTTCCTTTTTCTTTTCATAACTGGGCAGATCAGACTGTATTTTCTCTTCTTTTTTTTTTCACAGGTCTCAAAGAAACCCCTCAATAATTATAGTAATTATTAATTATTAAATTACTTCATGTGAACTGTGTCTATGAAAATGTTAACCTTACGAATCTTTCTTACGAAATGCTATTGCCATTTAATGAACTCTTGGAATCAATTATAACTTAAATGCTTGAGTGTATTATTCTCATCGAGCCTAGCTTGATTCTATGCTTCGGGAGTAATAGGAGTGCACGGCCACCCTGTCGTTGTTTGGACCATGAGGATATACGAAACGTCACGTAGGTATAAACGTTTTAAAATTACCACCGGATCCAACGCGGCCCTGTCCTGAGAAGACCCGGCGAAACAAACTCAGCGGGCTTACTTTACCACTGGAAATAACGCGACACGACCCAGCTGTGAGTAGATCCAGCGAATCAAACTCAGTGGGCTTGTTTTTGGTCCAACTACTAAGTAGGTCTTATGCATTAAGATTTGATTTTGCTGCGCCGATACAGCACTTCGGACTGGCGCGGCGGAGCGTGCTCTGCACCTGCCGTCTGCATTTTTTTTTCATCATAGAGTCCACGAAGTTTGTGTCAGAATCTGCGCCAGCTGATGTCGATAACCAAGCGGTTGCGGCTACAACGTAGGACGATCCCGCTTCTGATGTAGGATGACGGTAATAAAATCCATTGTGTTAATTATTTAACTATAATTATCACCACACGTTATAATTAACGGATTAACGGTTTATCCGAATATCTGCGACAACTTGTTACTTTTATAGTAAACACGCGTATGTCTATGCTTCACAGCCGACTGCTGGATCTCGAATATACCTTGTCTACGATCCGGACGCGCTTTATATTGCAAACTGTCATGCTCCCACCCTTACTCTGACTGTGGGTAGTGAAATAGAACCACAATCGGGTTTCCTTTAATAAAATTACTTCTACAACTACCCGTAGATTCCTAAGGGCCGATTTACAATTATTTAACATGTGGGCTCTACATAAGAACACCCCAACATAGTCGTTCAAACGTT